>WNWK01007927.1:0-88988 GCA_009830355.1 Cherax destructor
CGATTATGGTGACCAGATATATTCGGCAGCTTCTCCTGCCACTCTTTCCTGCCTTAATCCCATCCATCACCAGGGATTACGCTATGCCTTGGTGCTTTTCGTTCTTCCCCGGTTGAGAGCCTCTATGTGAAGCGAACATTCCATCCTTGTCCGATCGTCGCGATGCATTGCATTCGCTATTATGTTCGCTCTCATGACTTCCGCAATCCTTCCATGTATAGGATTGTTACAGATGTTAGTAGGCGCTCTTTATTTGTTCGTCGCCCCTGCTTACTTCGTCCCTTTTCTCTTCGTCTACATTCACTTGTGTCGTCCCTTCAGCTCCCACCTCTATATGTTCATGTGACATCTCCCTTTCCCCTACCCCCTTGGGAAGTTCCTGCTGTCCGTGTCTGTTCTATTTCTCTACCTTGCGCAAAGCCCAACTACCTACGGCGGCTTCTGCTCTTTCTTTCTAGACCACTTCCGTTCTCATTCCCATGCCATCGCAGTATACCCGATGGTTCAAAGTCATCTGATGGCGTCGGATTCGCAGCAGTGTTTCCGGACAGCATTGTACGAGGGCATCTATTACCCTCGGCTAGCATATTTACGGCTGAATTGTATGCCATTCTTGTGGCACTTATCCGTACTGCATCTATGCCTGAGTCACCATTTGTGGTCGTTTCAGACTCCCTTAGTGCTTTACAGGCTATCCGTAAAATTGATACACCTCACCCCCTAGTTCTTCGTATCCACCTTTGGTTACGCCGTATCTTTAGCAAGCATAATGATATTGTTTTTTTGTTGGGTCCCTGGTCATGTTGACGTACAGGGCAATGAACAGGCAGACACTGCTGCGCGGTCAGCAGTACATGACCTTCCAGTTTCATATAGAGGTGTTCCTTTCACGGACTATTTTGCAGTCATTGCTACCCACCTTCGCACCCGTTGGCAACAACTCTGGTCTGACCTGCTGAATAACAAACTTCATTCTATTAAAATGGTTATAGGTTTCTGGCCTTCTTCTTGTCACCAGTGTCGAGGTTGGGAGACTACTCTCTCCCGTCTTCGCATCGGCCACACTCGTCTTACTCACGGGTATCTCATGGAGAGGCTCCCTGCCCCTCTCTGTGAGCATTGTCAGGTTCCAGTGTCTGTTCGACATATCCTGTTGGACTGTCCACTCTATCAACGAGCACGCAGAATTTACCTCCAACGACGTCTTCGCTCTGCGGCCCTTTCTTTACCTTCCCTTCTTGCAGATGGACCCTCCTTTAATCCTGACTCTCTTGTTGACTTTTTGACAGAAATTGACTTACTACACAAACTCTGAAGATTATACCTCTAGCACCTCCCTCAGTCCCTTCTACCTCGATCTCTTGCTACCCTCCACCCCTGCACTACCCACCGTCATCTAGCACTCCATACCCTACTAATCGTCCATCTCCCTCTTACAACTCACTCTCCCTGCATCCTACAATAACCTGCAGCGCTGTATAACCCCTGTGGTTTAGCGCTTCTATTTGATTATAATAATAATAATAATACCTTCAGACTACATAATGAGTCAGATGTAAATAACTTTATAACAGCTATGATTAACATTGACTGGCATAATGAGTTAGAAACATATACAGATACTAATGAATGCATCAAGAATTTCCTTAACAAAACCCACCACCTCTATAACAAACATTGCCCTAAAAACTAAACAGATCACAGCTAAGAGACTTAACAATCCTGGCTAACACCCAGCATCCTTAAATCCATTAACAAAAGGCACCAATATGAAAAACAATACAGAAGGGTCTAATAACCAGAGAACAATCCAAACGCTACTCATCAATCCTTACCAGCCTGATAAGGAGATCAAAAAAATTGTATTATGAGAACAGACTCCAGAACATAAAAGGTGATATGAAAAAGACCTGGAAGACCCTATCTGCAATTCTAGGAAATAATAAGATAGCGAAAAACAACACCATCAAATTATCAAAATCAGATGAACCCCTACTCTCACCTACTGAGACAGCAAACAGACTTAATGTTTTCTTCTCCACCATAGGAAAGAATCTAGCGAGTACAATCCCAAGCTCAAACATCCGTCCAACAGACTACCTCACAAACACCTACCCTAATACGCTATTCCTAGCTCCTACCAACCCAATTGAAGTCTCGCTAATAATCAACACCCTTAAAAACAAGGCAGGAGACATAAAAGCTTACCAACTTTTATGTACAAAAAAGCTTCACATGTACTGTCACCAATTATAGCAACACTATTCAATAAATCCATTGAAGCCTCTACCTTTCCATCAATTCTCAAAATAGCTAGGGTCACCCCGATCCACAAAGGAGGTGATCAAACAGACCTGAATAATTATAGACCAATTTCTAATTTACCATTGCTTTCTAAAATCTTTGAAAAATTAATTCATAGACAAATCTATTCCTACCTTGTCTCACACAATGTACTCAACCCCTGTCAATTTGGATTCAGGACAAACAAGAGCACAAACGATGCTATTACACACATGTTGGAGTTAATATATACAGCACTTGAGAAAAAAGAAGTCCCACTGGGAATCTTCATTGATCTACGCAAAGCTTTTGATACAGTCGACCATGATTTACTGCTCACAAAATTAGCACACTATGGATAAGGGGCACCCACTCAACTACCTAAATCATACCTCACCAACAGAAGCCAATACGTGTACACAAATGGAGCGAACTCTTCCACACAACAAATTACAGTCGGAGTCCTCAAGGAAGTGTCCTGGGGCCACTCCTATTCCTCATTTACATAAATGACCTACCGAATGCATCACAACTACTCAAACCCATTTTATTTGCAGATGACACAACATATGTCTTCTCTCACCCAAATCCAGTTATACTGGCCAACACTTTAATGCCGAATTACAGAAAATATCATCATGGATGACGACTAACAAGCTTACTCTCAATACTGACAAGACCTACTTCATACAGTTTGGAAGCAAAGCCACAAATGTTCCACTTAACATAACACTCAATGGTACACCCATCACAAGACTCACAGAGGGAAAATTCTAGGAATCCACCTTGACAGTAGCCTTAAATTCCAAACACATATACAACAAATTTCCAAGAAAATCTCAAGACAGTAGGCATATTATCAAAGATACGCTATTATGTACCTCAATCAGCTCTCTTTGCACTATATCATTCACTTATCTACCCGTATCTCACCTATGGAATCTGTGCATGGGGATCAACAACGTTAAATCACCTTAGACCACTCATAACACAACAAAAGGCCGCAGTCAGAATGATAACAAATTCCCACTCTAGACAGCATACTCCACCAATATTCAAAAGTCTCAAACTACTCACTGTAAAGAACATTCATACTTACTCTTGTGCCTACTACATATATAAAACTTTACACTCTAATATAAACCCTCTGCTCAAAATTCTCCTCACCAACTTTAATAGGACCCATGACCACAACACAAGACACAGATCACTTTTTGATATACCCCGTGTTCATATCAACCTGTGTAAAAATTCTATGCACATAAAGGGCCCCAAAATCTGGAATTCATTACCAGTTAATATTGGGATAACCTGGTCTGAAAATCAATTTAAGACTAAACTCAAAAACCACCTACTCACCCAAAACTAAATAATCATACTATAAACTACTTTGAAAAATGCTCATTATTACTTTCCTATACGATAATCTCAATTTTTAATAATATGTTACTATTATGTTACCCCCTACTCATATTATAAGTTAATGTCAAAAATGCTCAATATTATTTTCCTTAAGATAATCTCAATTCCATATTATCCTTCAAGAATCTTAACACCTGTAACAATCTAATATCTAATATCATTATATAATAATTTAAACAGTAAAATTTCATCATATTGTAATTTTGAAAATAATTTTTAACTAGAATAAACTCAATAAATTTCTCTAATATTAAGTACATAGTTTTTAAGGACTAGAATAAGCTGCCCCTAATGCCATGGCATGTCAGTGGCTCTCCTTGCACTCGATTTACATTGTAACTACCGATACTTATGTAATCTGCAATCTGCAATGAAATAAAATTTGTTTGTTAAAAACAAAAAGAAAGAAGTAACCTAACCATGGACAACCCAATCCATGAACCTATTACCCCCAGGCCCCTTCCTGATACCACACCCAGTTCTGGCCCTACCTGTTGGCGTTTTGGTCATCCGGCAAAATATTGCAGGTCCATGGCTGAATGTCCAGTCGTAAGGCGCACATATCTTACTCTCACCATTGTCAAGTGTACTTAACCCTTAAACTGTCCACACATAGATCTACATTGATGCGCGTAGTGCTCCGAACCTAGATCTACGTTTTCTTTTAAATGCTTTCAGCCTTGCCATGATAAGCCTGAGTTGCCTAGACATTAGAAAATGGGTCTGTGCACTCAGTGTGTGCTGTATTATAAAATTCGGGGATGCCAAAAAAATGCGCTCTTCATATTAATCAAAAAGAACAATTTCTTTTTTCTCAAAATATTCAGAGCGCTACGCGCGTCATCGTAGATCTACGTGTGGACAGTTTAAGGGTTAAAGGAGCATGAAATCCGCTGTCTCAAAGAGGCGGAAGGTTTCCCATATGCTATGACTGTCTCTCATCTACGCCTTCAAGGGAGACTTCCCCGTATTTCCTATTCTCGTGTTGCTAAACGTCCCCCCACTTCTGGGGACCCAACTCCACAGCTTCCTCTGTGGTCACCCCATCCTCAGTCACCCTGTCTCGATTGTTTTGCTGTCCTGGGCTCCAAGGTCCCTACCTCGGCACCCCTTTCTGTTAGCACCTCTACCTCTACTCACTCGCACAGTTCTGTGTCTATCTGCCTTCGTCCAACCCCTCCTCCTCATCGCCCCTCTCCTTAAAAGCCCACCGAAAAATCCCCATTTTTAAACTCTTCTCTCACCCCTCCTTCTCTTCTCCAACCTACACATTTTTCTTTCCCAGTTTCTGTGCCTGGTTCTTCACCTCCAAATAGTTCTGTAACGTGTGTGGAGGTTCATCCTCCTCCTCGTTCAATACCTTCATCCTCTGTCTCCTACCAAGTTTCTTCTTCTACTGCTCCTTCCCAGGTCGTTTCAGTCCTGTGCCCTCCCAAGCCCCTTCGACAGTTCCCTCTTCCATTTCCTCACCCCCTACTTTAGTACAGTCCATAGTCTCCCCGATTGTTGCTCATCCCCCTCCTCCTTCCATCTTTAATGTGGTCCCACATCCTGCATCTTTGTCTTCTGAAACGCTGGAAGCTATTGCAGAATATATTATGGAGACTGGAACTTCGATGGACACCGCTCCTGGAGTTTACTTGGAGAGAGTTCCAGGGTCAACGCCCTGACGCCCGGTCTGTGACCAGGCCTCATGTTGGATCAGAGCCTGATCAACTAGGCTGTTACTGCTGGCCGCACGCAGTCCAACGTACGAACCACAGCCCGGCTGGACAGGCACCGACTTTAGGTGCCTGTCTAGTGCCTGCTTGAAGACAGCCAGGGATCTATTGGTAATCCCCCTTATCTATGCTGGGAGGCAGTTGAACAGTCTTGGGCCCCTAACACTTATTGTGTTGTCTCTCAACGTGCTAGTGGCACCCCTGCTTTTCATTGGGGGGATGTAACATCGTCTGCCGAGTCTTTTGCTTTCATAGGAAGTGACACTCGTGTGCAAGTTTGGTACTAATCCCTCTAGGTTTTTCCAAGTGTATAAAATAATGTATCTCTCCTGCCTGCGTTCCAGGGAGTACAGGTTTAGGAACTTCAAGCGTTCCCAGTAATTGAGGTGGTTTATTGCAGTTATGCGTGCCGTGAAGGTTCTCTGTAGATTTTCTATGTCAGCAATTTCACCTGCCTTGAAAGGTGCAGTTAGTGTGCAGCAATATTCCAGCCTAGATAGAACAATCCGGAATATTGCTGCACACTAACTGCACCTTTCAAGGCAGGTGAAATTGCTGACCTCCAGTTCCTCCTCCTACCTCATCTCCGTCTACACCCCTTTTTCGGGCTATGATTTACAGTGGACCCTCGCTATTCGAACTTAATCCGTTCAAGGAGCTTGTTCTTAACGTGAAATGTTCGAAACTCGATTTAATTTTTCCCATAAGAAATAATGGAAATACGGTGGTCCTCGGTTTCGGGCATCTCTAAACTCGAACATTTATGTAAGTGTATTTTCGTAAGTGCTGTTGCAAGTGTATTTTGGGGTCTGAAATAGACTAACCTACGTGACATTAGTTCTTAAGGAAGTAAGTTCGTTCGGTAATGGCACTTGAGCAGCATTCTGGAATGAATTTTCGGCGAAAACCGAGGGACCACTGTACAATTAATCCGTTCCAGAAACCCAAAAATATTAAAAATAATATATTTTAATAAAATTAAGCTTCTACATACACAAACACATTAAATACTTCAGTGCAAGTCTTTTTACTTACCATTATTGAAGATTGTTGATGGCATATGGAAGAGAGGGAGGAGGAGTGAGAGAGGGAGGGTTTAGTGTTTGGAAGGCGAATCCCCCTCCAGAAGGACTTCAGGTATCAAAGCCCTATCTGGGGTTACTTCTTTCTTTGTCTTTTAATCCCACTAGGACCAGCTTGGGAGTCACTGGACACTTTTAACAAAATAACTGTCCACAGTCCTCTGTTTCTGGTGCCTTTTCAACATGTTCCTGAACATTGTTTGGTCACTGAACATGCTGCTGTTATGGCTTGTTTGAGCTTGTTCAGGGTGGTATTTTTCAACAAAGAATGCAATCTATTCCACATTGTACACATCTCTTAATCTCTGAAGAAGGCACCTTCTTCAGCCCCTCTTCCTCCTCCTCCTCCCGTGAATCAGTAGTCTCAAATCTGGTCTTATGCTCTTCCATTTCCAGCTGTTGCAGCTCTTGAGTTGTTAGCTCTACTCTATTGCCCTGCACTAACTCTTCCACATCCTCGCCACTCACCTCCAACCCCAGGGACTTGCCCAATTCCACAATAGAGTCCACAACAGGCACAGGGTCGGCAGGGTCAGGGTCAGCCTCAAACCCTTCAAAATCCCTCTGTTGGACACAACCTGGCCACAATGGTCTCCAAGCAGAGTTCAAAGTCCTTGAAGTCACTCCTCCCAAGCCTTGCCTATAAGGCCTATGCAGCTGTAGATATTGAAGTGATTCTTCCAGAACTCTCTAAGGGTCAATTCACTGTCCGAGGTCATTTCAAAGCACTTTTCAAACACTGCTTTTGTGTAGAGTTTTTTTAAGTTACAGATGACCTGCTGGTCCATGGGCTGGAGGAGAGGAGTGGTGTTAGGAGGCAAGAACTTCAGTTTTATAAATTTGAAGTCTTCACACAGTAGGTCTTCCATGTTTTGAGGATGTGAGCATTGTCCAATAACAGGAGGCACTTTTTGTCCAAACCCTTTTCCTGTAGGTATTTTCTCACACTGGGGCCAAACACTTCATGGATCCAGTCACTGAAAAGGTGCTTTGTGACCCATGCATTCTGACTAGCTCTCCACAAGCCACACAGTCTACTTTTGACGACATTGTCTCTCTTGAACACTCTGGGATTTTCTGAATGATACACTAGTAAAGGCTTCAATTTAAAATCCCACCCAGCATTACTACACATCATGAAAGTTAGCCTGTCTTTCATAGGCTTGTGTCCTGGCAGTGCCTTTTCTTCCTGAGTAATGTAGGTCCTGTTGGGCATTTTCTTCCAAAACAGGCCTGTTTCGTCACAATTGAACACCTGTTCAGTTTTCAATTTTTCAGTCTCTATGTAGTCCTGAAACTCGTTTATGAATTTTTCAGCTGCATGTTTGTCTGAACTGGCAGCCTCACCATGCCTTACCACATTATGTATGCCACTACGATTTTTAAATCTCTCAAACCAGCCTTTGCTGGCTTTAAATTCACTACCATTACAATCAGCACTGGTTGCAGGCATTTTCTTTACAAGATCGGCATGCAAGTTCCTTGCCTTTTCACAAATGATTGACTCAGACACACTATCACCCGCTAACTCTTTATCCTTGATCCACACCAGCAACAACTTCTCAATCTCTTCGATTATTTGTGGTCTATTTTTGGCTCGCACAGTAACACCTTTTGCAACATCAGCTTCCTTAATTTCTTCCTTCTTAAGCAGGATAGAAGCGATAGTTGACCTGTTTTTGCCATATATCCTGGCAAGATCACACATTCGCACACCACTCGTATTTTGTATTATTTCCTTCTTCATTTCTACGGTGTTTCTCACTTTCATCAGCCCAGGGTACCACTAGGAACTTTCTTGGGACCCATGGTAGCTTATTTCACAGTCACACTTAATGAACAAACTCCAAAAAATTATAATTAAGTGTGAAATGTCTGGAGAAGCGTGCAGGGTATTGTTCTCTCGAGTGTAAACAACGCGGGACTGGCTCTCCACGCCTGCGCGGTGAGGCACCCAAGCGCCTGGGTGGACAGGTCACGAACGCATTCGTTCGACTCGCGATAATTTGTTCGCATGACGATATCGATTTTCTTGTACTAATGACAATTTGTTCGACTGCCGAGCCGTTCGAATAGCGGGGGTCCACTGTATTACATATATTATTCAGATCTTTTTTCTGATGGAACCTTTAACGAAAGTGCTCTTCTTATACGCATTGGCATTCCATACCGTCAGCTATTTGTTCATTCTTCTCTACATTACACTGCAGCCCGTATCCACTTGAATAAGTGGTATTCACTCTGTTCTTTGTATCTCTCCTGTTCCCAGGCACTGTCTATCCCAGATGTTGCTTTTCTAGTTTCTTCCTTGCTGCCACCCCTTCTGTTACTTGGCAATTTTAATGCACACCATTTTCTCTGGGGGGTCGCACCGCTACTCCCACGGCATTCAGTTGAAGGCATTTCTTGCTTCTCTCCCCATCCATGTTTTAAATACTCCTTCCTACCCATTTTGGTCCTCAAACTCATTCTTTCTCTTGCATCCATCTGCTCTTCCTCAACTGTCCTTGACTTCACCTGGTCTATTCTCCCGGACTTACATGACAGCTATCATTTTTCAATCATCCTTATGTCTCCTTCATATTCTCCACCTCCTCGTAGCCCACACTGGCAGTTTGACCGGGCGAATTTGGACATTTATGCACATCTTACTGCTTTTCATGAGGCTCCTTCTTCATCCTCCATTGATGACGTTTTACATCTCTTCCATCCTTCGTCTTAACTGCAGCTTCACATTCTATCCATCAAACCTCGGGCAAGCATTCTCAGAAGTGCATGCCTTGGTGGTCTCCTGCTTGTGCTCGGGCAGTACGTTTGAAACGTGCTGCATGGGGCAGGTACCGGTATAATAGAACCACACAGAGATTCTTTGATTTTAAGCAGAGGAGTGCAATTGCTCACTTGTCATACGTGACGCTAAACGCACTTGCTGGCGGGATTACGTTTCTACCGTCACTTTGGCTTCCTCGATGAGTGCAGTCTGGAAGAAAGTGTGGAAATTGAGTGGTAAATTCTCCCCAACCCAGCTCCTGTTCTTCAGGTTGCCGGTGTAGATATAGCACACCCTATTGCCATTGCCACTGAAATTGGTAATCATCTGGTTTGCATTTCTCAGGGGCTCCATCTATGCCCCTCGTTCCTTTCTTCTAAGTCTGCCAGCGAGTTAAAGCCCTTAGATTTTTCTTCTCTCAGAGAAGAATCTTATAATGTGCCTTTTACCCTTCAAGAACTGGAGGCAACAATCTCCGCTTGCCAATCATCGGTAGCTGGGCCAGACGGCATACATATTCGTATGCTACAACATTTACATCAGTCGGCTTTTGCAGTCCTCTTAATTAAGACTCTTTCATCTTATATGGTTGCAGGGAGTTCTTCCCCAGCTGTGGAAATCTGCTATTCTCCCTTTTCACAAACCGAGTACTACGGGACATGATACCTCCCACTACCATCCCATCGCTCTTACCAGTGCAGTTTGCAAGGTGATGGAGCGTCTAGTTAATAGATGTTTGATGTGGTATTTAGAAATGCACAGTAGTCTCTCCACTAGTCAATATGGCTTTTGTAAGGGCCGTTCTGCCATTGACCCCTTACTGCGCTTGGATACATATATTCGTAATGCCTTTGCTAATAACCACTCAGTTATCGCCATCTTTTTTTGACCTTGAGAAGGCTTATGACACAACTTGGAGGTACAATATCTTGGCCCAGGACCCCTCCTTAGGCCTCTGAGGCAATCTACCATTTTTCCTTAAGGCCTTCTTAACTGAAAGACATTTCTGTGTCCGGGTTAGTAATGTGCTTTCCCCGGAGTTTGTCCAAGCTGAAGGTGTCCCCCAGGGATGTGATCTGAGCACAACACTTTCTCCTTGCTATAAATAATCTGGCATCTGTTCTCCCATCCAATATTTGGTCATCGCTTTATGTAGATGACTTTGCTATAGCTTGTGCGGGCACTGACTGTCACCTCATTGCAGTTTCCCTCCAGCATACCATCAACCTAGTTTCCGATTAGGCCACCACTCACGGGTTTAAATTTTCTAGTGGCAAAACTCACCAAATTACATTTACTAGACGTTCAGTGGTCTCTGATCATCCATTGTACCTATATGGCTCACATATCCCAGATCGTGATACAGTCAGGTTTCTCAGCCTCCTGTTTGACCGTTGATTGTCCTGGAAACCTCACATTACCTCTCTGAAGGCAACTTGTCATAGCCGGCTGAACCTCCTTAAAACCCTAGCACATCTTTCATGGGGGCTGATCGTAAAACTCTCCTTCACCTGCATTCAGCCCTAATTTTATCGAAACTCGATTATGGTGACCAGATATATTCAGCAGGGATTGCATTTATGCCTTGGTGCTTTTCGTTCTTCCTCGGTTGAGAGCCTCTATGTAGAAGCAAACATTCCATCCTTGTCCGATCATCGTGATGCACGTTGCCTTCGCTATTATGTTCGCTCTCATGACATCTATAATCCTTCCATGTACAGTGGACCCTCGGTTAACGAATACCCCGGAAATCGTGCAATTATGTAAGTATAATTTTGTAAATTCTTGTGGAAGTGTATTTTTGGGGGTCTGAAATAGACTAACCTACGTGAAATTTTTCCTTAAGGGAGTAAATTCGTTCGGTAATGGCACTTGAGCAGACTTCAGGAGTGAAGTTTTTACGAAACTCGGGGGTCCACTGTATAGGATTGTCACATGTTAGTAGACACTCCTTATTTGTTCGTCGATCCTGTTTACTTCATCCCTTTTCTGTTCGTCTACATTTGCTCTTGTCTTCCCTTCAGCTTCCACCTTTGTATATTCATGTGGCATCTCCCTTTTCCCTACCCCCTTGGGAAGTTCCTGCTGTCCGTGTCTGTTCTTTTCCTCTGCCTTGCGCGAAAGCCCAACTACCTATGGCGGCTTCTCGCTCTCTTTTTCTAGACCACTTTCACTCTCATTCCCATGCCATCACAGTGTACACCGATGGTTCTAAGTCATCTGACGGTGTCGGATTCGCAGCAGTGTTTCCGGACAGCGTCGTGCGAGGGCATCTATTATCCTCGGCTAGCATATTTATGGCTGAATTGTATGCCATTCTTGTGGCACTTATCCGTATTGCATCTATGCCTGTGTCACCATTTGTGGTCGTTTCAGACTCTTTTAGTGCTTTACAGGCTATCCGAAAATTTGATTCACCTCACCCCCTAGTTCTTTGTATCCAACTTTGGTTACACCATATCTCTAGCAAACACAAAGATATTGCTTTTGTTGGGTCCTTGGTCATGTTGACGTACAGGGCAATGAACAGGCAGACACTGCTGCACAGTCAGCAGGACATAACCTTCCAGTTTCATATAGAGGTGTTCCATTCACTGACTATTTTGCTGTCGTTGCTACCCACCTTCGCACCCGTTGGCAACAACGTTGGTCTGACCTGCTAAATAACAAACTTCATTCTATTAAACTGAGTATAGGTTTCTGGCCTCCTTCTTGTCACCAATGTCGAGGTTGGGAGACTACACTCTCCCGTCTTCGCATTGGCCACACTCATCTTACTCACGGGTATCTCATGGAGAGGCTCCCTGTCCCTCTCTGTGAGCATTGTCAGGTTCCAGTATCTGTTCGCCATATTCTGTTGGACTGCTCACTGTCAACGAGCACGCAGAATTTACCTCCAACGTCGTCTTTGCTCTGCTGCCCATTCTTTACCTTCCCTTCTTGCCAATGGGCCTCCTTTAATCCTGACTCTCTCATTGACTTTTTGACAGCGACTGACTTACTACACAAACTCTGAAGATTATGCCTCTATCACTCCCCTCAGTCCCTTCTACCTCAATCTCTTGCTACACTCTATTCCTGCACTATCCACTGCCCTGCTGCACTCCATAACCTACTAATCATCCCTCTTACAACCCATTCTCCCTGCATCCTGCCCTGCCCTGCTGCGCTGTATAACCCCTGTGGTTTAGCACTTCTTTTGATTATAATAATAATAATCATAATCTGGCAAGGAATTCGTTCTGAATTCACAGAGAAAACAGCAGAGAGGGAGTTAGTAACAGTGAGTTGTATATGGTGGTAGTGATGTGAAGCGAGCATGGGTGGCATGTGGGGAGGTGAGGAACTCCAGCCACTTCCTCCTCCCTACCCACAAACTCGGACAATAGCGCAGATTCTACGAACTGGATGCAATGCTGCTTGTATGGGGCGATGAAGTGGAGGCAAGATCTTCATCATTTTCCTTCCTCTATCTGGCAAATACATGCTGTGACCGCCGCTATTCCACCATTTATTAATACTTTATTGAGACATGGTACAGTGATACATGGTTGGGTAGACAAGATACATAGTTATTGATGAGATGTACATGCCAAAAGCCCCTAATATGCTGTGCATTGCGTGCATTCTTAGGACTACTTAATTGTTGACTACATGGTAAAAAGTTATGGTTGATAATTTATAAAATAAGTATAATTGTGTATCTAAGTTATAAAGTTTGAATATAAGTTGGACATATCAATTAATTGTAGCAATGCAACTAATTGAGTGAGATAACATTTAGAACAATTAATTGCAATGCAGTTACAGTTTACGTGGTCATTATAATGTAAATGTTATGGAAACAGTTAGCTTAGTATGTATTATTCATAACAGGTTTTTACATTTAAGTGATTAGTAAGTTTTTACACTTAAGTGATTATTCTACTTTGTTGGGAATGTTTGATATTGAGCATTTAGGTTTGGGTGAGAAGGTGGTTTTTTAGCATCGTTTTGAATTGGGGTACAGGCAGGGTTTCTTTGGCAATGACAGGTAATGAATTCCAAATTTTCGTGCCTTTTATATGCATTGAGTTTTTACATAGTGTTAGATGGACACGGGGAACATCGAGGAGTGATCTGCGTCTAGTGTTATGGTCTCAATGGTTATATCTCTGGTAGTGGTGAATGATAAGGCTTCAGAGGCATGTTACTTTATTGGGTTTTTGTACACAGGCAGTGTGTTATGGCAGCCCAGACCTAGAGGCTCATGGCTGCGAGAGAGTGAGTAGGCTTATTGTCTCTAGGCTGTCAGGTGCGTGTGTGAGGCAGAGCAAGCATGGTGCAGGCTGAGCTTGGTAGGTCTATGCCACTAGGTGTCAGCACCATCATGCCGCTAATTATAAAGGTGACAATATGGAATATAAACATCAACTAGGGCATACTTGTACAGTGGACCTCCGGTTAACGAACACCCCGGAAATCGTACAATTATGTAAGTATAATATTGTAAGTGCTTGTGGAAGTGTATTTTTGGGGGTCTGAAATAGACTAACCTACGTGACATTATTTCTTAAGGAAGTAAATTCGTTCGGTAATGGCACTTGAGCAGGCTTCTGGGATGAAGTTTTTGTGTTAACCGGGGTTCCACTGTACACTAATGGTGCCTTTCAAGGCAGTCAAAAATGCAGATCTGGAAAATATACAGAGAACTTATAAAGTGCAATAAAGCACCTAAATTACTGGAAATGGCTGAAGTCTCTTGAAATCTACTCCTTGTAATGCAGCCAAGAAATATATATGGTAATATATACTTGGAAAATATTAGAGGGTCTAGTCCAAAATCTGCATGGAAATCACTCCCTATGATGCAACGTCCCAACAATTCCAGGAACAGATTCTGAAAATTGACCACTGTCTGGAAAATCTTCCAGCTCCTGCCCCCAACATCTTGCTACTGGGGGATTTCAACCTCAGGCACCTAAAATGGAGGAACATTGCAAACAATGTGGTAGCAGAGATAACACCAGGAGGCAGCTCAGATGAAAATTCACACATGCATGAACTTTTAAATCTCTGCACCAAGTTCACCTTAAACCAGCAAATAGTAGAACCCACAAGATTAGAGAATACGCTGGACCTCATCTTCACCAACAATGATGATCTGATACGAAATGTCATCATATCAAAAACAATATACAGTGGACCCTCGGTTAACGAATACCCCGGAAATCGTGCAATTATGTAAGTATAATTTTGTAAGTTCTTGTGGAAGTGTATTTTTGGGGGTCTGAAATAGACTAACCTACGTGAAATTTTTCCTTAAGGGAGTAAATTTGTTCAGTAATGGCACTTGAGCAGACTTCAGGAGTGAAGTTTTTACGAAACTCGGGGGTCCACTGTACTCAGATCACAACATAATAGAGGTCCAGACATGCATGCGGGGAGCCCCAGATCAACAAAATGTGATCAGCCGTGAGGGAGCTTTCTCAAAATTCAAATTCAATAACAAAAACATAAGGTGGGACCAAGTAAACCAAGTCCTAAATGATGTATACTGGGAAGATTGCCTAAGCATCACGGATCCCAACCTATGTCTAGAACAAATTAACTCTGTGGTACTTGAGGTTTGCTCAAGGCAAATTCCCTTAAGGAAAAGGAGGAGAAGATGCAAACTAGAAAGAGAGAGGCGCTATCTATACAGGCGAAGGCAAAGAATAACGGAGCGGCTACAGGAGGCCAATATCTCTGAAATACGTAGGGAGACACTAGTCAGAGAAATAGCAAACATCGAATTAAAACTAAAGGAATCTTACAGGAATCAAGTGACACGAGAAGAACTAAACGCTATAAATGAAATTGAAAGAAACCCTAAGTATTTCTTTTCCTATGCAAAATCAAAGTCGAGAACAACAACCAGTATTTCGCCCCTACTTAAATGGGATGGGTCCTACGCAGATGACAGCAAGGAAATGAGTGAGTTACTTAAATCCCAGTATGACTCAGTCTTTAGCGAGCCACTAACCAGACTGAAAATCGAAAACCTAAATGATTTTTTTATGAGCGTGCCACAGAACTTGACAGACGCATGCCTTTCTGACATCACCACGATGCCAAATGACTTCGAAAAGGCAATAAATGACATGCCCATGCACTCTGCTCCAGGCCCAGACTCATGGAACTCCATGTTCATCAAGAACTGCAAGAAGCCCCTATCACACGCTTTTAACATCCTATGGAGAGGGAGCATGGACACTGGGATCGTCCCGCAGCTACTGAAAACAACAGACATAGCCCCACTCCACAAAGGGGGCAGTAAAGCAATAGCAAAGAACTACAGACCAATTGCGCTAATGTCCCATATCATTAAAATCTTTGAAAGGGTTCTAAGAAGCAAGATCGCCACCCATCTTGATACCCATCAATTGCACAACCCAGGACAGCATGGGTTTAGAGCAGGCCGCTCCTGTCTGTCCCAACTACTGACCACTACGACAAGGTCCTGGATGCTCTAGAAGATAAACAGAATGCAGATGTTATATACACAGATTTTGCAAAAGCCTTTGACAAGTGTGACCATGGTGTAATAGCACACAAAATGCGTGATAAAGGAATAACAGGAAAAGTTGGTAGATGGATCTATAATTTCCTAACATGTAGAACACAAAGAGTAGTAGTCAACAGAGTAAAGTCTGAGGCAGCTACTGTGAAAAGGCACAGTACTTGCTCCCATCCTATTCCTCATCCTCATATCAGACATTGACAGGGATATAAGCCACAGTGCTGTGTCTTCCTTTGCAGATGACTCCCGAATCTGTATGACAGTGTCCACCGTTGAAGACACTGCAAGACTCCAAGCAGACATAAACCAAATCTTTAAATGGGCTGCAGAAAACAATATGAAGTTCAATGATGAGAAATTTCAATTACTCAGATACGGAAAACGTGAAGAAATTAAAATCTCATCGGAGTACAAAACTAATTCCAACCACACAATAGACCGAAAAACTAATGTCAAAGACCTGAGAGTGATCATGTCAGAGGATCTCACCTTCAAGGACCATAACAATGTAGCAATTGCATCTGCTCGAAAAATGACAGGATGGATAATGAGAACCTTCAAAACCAGGGATGCCAAGCCCATGTTGACACTTTACAGATCACTTGTTCTATCTAGGCTGGAATATTGCTGCACACTAACGGCACCTTTCAAGGCGGGTGAAATTGCTGACCTTGAAAATGTGCAGAGAACCTTCACCGCACGCATAAGTGTGATAAACCACCTCAACTACTGTGAACGCTTGAAGTTCCTAAACCTGTACTCTCTAGAACGCAGGCGGAAGAGATACATTATTATATACACATGGAAAATTCTCGAGGGCTTAGTACCAAACTTGCACACAAAAATCACTCCCTACGAAAGCAAAAGACTCGGCAGGCGATGTAACATCCCCCCAATGAAGAGCAGGGGTGCCACTAGCACGTTGAGGGACAACACAATAAGTGTCAGGGGCCCAAGATTGTTCAACTGCCTCCCAGCATACATCAGGGGAATTACCAACAAGCCCCTGGCTGTCTTCAAGCAGGCACTGGACAGGCATCTCAAGTCGGTACCTGATCAGCTGGGCTGTGGTTCGTACATTGGACTGCGTGCGGCCAGCAGTAACAGCCTGGTTGATCAGGCTCTGGTCCAACAGGAGGCCTGGTCACAGACCGGGCCGCGGGGGCGTTGACCCCTGGAATTCTCTCCAGGTAGACTCTAGGTATGAAAGCAAGACTCTGCAGGTGGTTCATTATTCTCCAATGAAAAGAATGGGTGATAAGGGCAGCAAATACAGTAGATTGTCATTTAGCACGATAGTTACATTCCTGAAAAAGTCGTGTTAGATAATTAAAAGAACTTATGGGAAAAATAGGGTTACGTTCCTGGGAATCCCCAAAAGCCAAACAAGTTTTTTTAGACCAACAGATCTTACAAAAATAAAAGTGAATATGTAATTGTAGTTCATTATCGTGATGTATTGTTGTTTTTACTGCTTAAGACTACAAATGTAACTGAAATAATAGTAGTATTTACCTTAAATTGTGAGTGCTGGTGTTTGTGGATGATTGTGAAGAGAGTGTAGAGTTATGCTGTGGCCCTACTGGGCTGAGGTGGATAGTAGAGGTTCTGGAACTGAAGTCGATGGTTGTACTGAGTGTCTAACTTTAAGTCATTCAGTAAGTCAGTCAGTCATTCAGTAAGTCAGTCAGTCATTCAGTAGTCATTCAGTAAGTCAGTCAGTCTTCAGTAAGAGTCAAGTCATTCAGTAAGTCAGTCAAGTCATTCAGTAAGTCAGTCAAGTCATGTCAGTCAGTCATTCAGTAAGTCAGTCAAGTCATCAGTAAGTCAGTCATAAGTCAGTAGTCAGCATCAGACAGTAAGTCAGTCAACTAAGTCAGTCAGTAATTCAGTCAACTAAGTCAGTCAGTAAGTCAGTCAACTAAGTCAGTCAGTAAGTCAGTCAGTCAGAAAGTCAGTCAAGTCAGTCAGTTAGTCATACAAACTTATGTTTATACATCTTTTTATGTGTACAAAGTAACACTTCATTACGGCCACGGGCTATGTCTTGTCTAATATCTTTGTTTTCTTCGTTAATTCTAAGACTTAAATGCTTATACCTTCTCTTCCCCATGCTTGGCAGATACAAGATAGAGTAATTTAAAGATCAAAACACAATTCACTCTCTCTTATTCTTCACAAACAGCTGGCTTGTAGCAGATGACTTTTTTGACGTGTATGGAATACGAATGGTTGGATGGTGGGGTCGGGGGCGGGTTGTGTCCCCCGCTGAACAATAACAAGGCAGCCTCCTGAGGGAATAGGAATTTGTTTTTTCTTCACGCAAACTGTAAGTAAGTTTATTCAGATACACGGGGCCAGGAGCTGAGTCTCGACCCCTGCAACCACGATTAGGTGAGTACAGTTACATAGATTATCATACATAGCAGCATATGTGTAGAGAACCTAGGATAACCCAAATAAGTCAGTGACTTATTTCGATTCTCTGTGATTTATTTGGGTTATCCTAGGTTCTCTACACATATGCTGCTATGTATGATAATCAATGTAACTGTACTCACCTAATTGTGGTTGCAGGGGTCGAGACTCGGCTCCTGGCCCCGTGTATCTGAATAAACTTACTGTTTGAGTGAAGGAAAAACAAATTCCCTTTTCCTCTAAGCACGAGGATTGGGCTTACACTTGAAATCACCTAATGCATTACCACAAAGGAGCAAGGTGAAGCGATCCTTTGCTGTCTTGAAGCCTGGTGCACTTTTCTCTTGCTGACTGATATAAATTTGTGTTGGAATTTTCTTCCAGAAAACACTTGTCTCGTCAGCATTAAACACTTGATGTGGCTGATAGCCACCCTCAGTAGGACCCCCACTGACTCAATGGTTTAACCCACCGCGGGCTACCGTGCGTTCAAATTTTTTTCCCCTCTCACAAACCGTGTAATATCATTTTTACGTTGTGTTAGATAATAATGTGCCGCAATTCTTCAATCGTGCAATACCCATAACGTGTAACATAATCTCGTGCTAAATGACGGTCTACTGTATGTGACAAGGGTCTAAGATTATTCAACTACCTCCCAGCACACATAAGGGGGATTACCTGGAGAGAGTTCCAGGGGTCAACGCCCCTGCAGCCCGGTCTGTGACCAGGCCTCATGTTGGATCAGGGACTGATCAACCAGGCTGTTACTGCTGGCCGCACGCAGTCCAATGTACGAAACACAGCCTGGCTGGTCAGTTACTGACTTTAGGTGCCTGTCCAGTGCCTCCTTGAAGACAGCTAGGGGTTTATTGGTAATCCCCCTTATGTATGCTGGGAGACAGTTGAACAGTCTTGGGCCCCTGACACTTATTGTGTTGTCTCTCAAAGTGCTAGTGGCACCCCTGCTTTTCATTGGGGGGATGTTACATCATCTGCCGAGTCTTTTGCTTTTATAGGGAGTGACTCGTGTGCAAGTTTAGTACTAATCCCTCTAGAATTTTCCAAGTGTATATAATAATGTATCTCCCGCCTGCATTCTAGGGAGTACAGGTTTAGGAACTTCAAGCGTTCCCAGTAATTGAGGTGGTTTATTGCAGTTATGCATGCCATGATGGTTCTCTGCACATTTTCTAGGTCAGCAATTTCACTTGCAATGAAACGTGCAGTTAGTGTGCAGCAATATTCCAGCCTAGATAAAACAAGAGACCTAAAAAGTGTCAACATGGCTTGGCATCCCTGGTTTTGAACGTTCTCATTATCCATCCTGTCATTTTTCTAGCAGATGCGATTGCTATGGTGTTATGGTCCTTGAAGGTGAAATCCTCTGACATGATCACTCCCAGGTCTTTGACATTAGTTTTTCGCTCTATTGTGTGGTTGGAATTTCTTTTATACTCTGATGAAATTTTAATTTCCTCACGTTTTCGATATCAGAGTACAGTGGACCCCCAGAAATCGGCTGGTCTGATTATCGGCATGCTCGATTATCGATCGCTTTTTTCAGCCCAATTTTTGCCCGATTATCGGCCCGCGTCCTGGACTTGTCCGCCTGCCCCGCGCTTGCGCCTCACCGAGCAGGCGTTGTGAGCCAGTCTAGCTTTGTTTATCACAATAAATTAATTGTGTTTAGTGCTTGTTTATTGATTGTGACTGTGAAATAAGCCACCATGGGCCCAAAGAAACTTCATAGTGGCAGCCCTTTGGTAAAGAAAGTGACAAACACAATAGAATTGAAGAAAGAGATTGTAGCAAAGTACCAAAGTGGAGGAGGAAGAGAGAGGAGAATGTGTCTTCTTCAGTGATTCTTCGATATGTACGATTCTAAAGCAGCACAGGTCGATAAAGCTATATCACCAGCCAGCGATAAAGTGTAGCATTAACAGCGTAGCAAGTAAGTTAAGCGATTAAGTGATAGAAAATGACGACACGAAACTTAACTCCTCCATTGTTGTTTGAGGTATACTATAAGGGCACTGAGACCAGAGCCACCCTCTGCCACCATCTCCTCCAAGATAAGTGTAAATATTTCTTATTTATATAAGTGTGAATATTTCTTATTTATAAATTAAAGTGTAAATATTTCTTATTTATAAATTAAAGTGTAAATATTTCTTATTTATAAATTAAAGTGTAAATATTTCTTATTTATAAATTAAAGTGTAAATATTTCTTATTTATAAATTAAAGTGTAAATATTTCTTATTTATAAATTAAAGTGTAAATATTTCTTATTTATAAATTAAAGTGTAAATATTTCTTATTTATAAATTAAAGTGTAAATATTTCTATTTATAAATTAGTACATTGTGTCAATAGTGCTGATGGCCTGCTGTTGCCACCCACCACAGCTTATGGTCAGTGGCCCTTATACCCAACAACAACAACAACACTACCACCAGTCCTTACATTTGTAATGACATGTTTTATTCATTCTAGAGTTTATATCATGTTTCTATTTTATTAATATTGTTTATTATGTCAGATGAATTGTGCTAGATAAATAAGCTGTAGGGTTGATAGTATTGTCATATTGAAGGACTATCTTGTCCTGCCTCCAAACAAACTCTCCTGCCTCTCTTATACGCCAACAAGAGTCTTCAACAAAGATAAATCTGATTTAACCCTTTTAGGGTAGAGAGGCCCTCTCCCAAACTCGTTTTCAGGGTCGAAAATATTCGAAAAAAACAAAAACTTTCTTTTGAATTTTTTTCTAAATCTAATAGCCTAAACAAAAAATTTTTGCGATCAATACTTACTGAGATATTGAGGCGTGAAGTTCACAGAAATTGAACTGCTTATGGCAACATCGCTGACTGCCGGTCACCCGGTAATTATTTTTTTTTTTTCCACTTATTTCTTTTATGTTTGATTTTTTTTTTCCAAGTAACTTTTATGGCCTGTGAGACCAATATAAGGACTATTTGGTATAGTATATTCTCGTTGTATATTATACAATAACTCCACAAACACTGTTGTCATTATATTGTTTACAAAAAATTTTTACACACACGAACAATATAAAATGTTGCTTATTACTATTTGTCTATCATATATATACACAGTCACTGGACATGTTTCTAGAAGTTCTGCAGCTTGTGGAACTCTTTGAAACATGGTGTCATGCACAGTGGTGTTTTACACTCCTCACACATAAAACGAGTGTCTCTGCGTTGTTGTGGGTGTCTTTTTGTATGTGCACAGACATAACACCTCTTCTGAGCCTTTTTCTTCATAGCAGTAGCAGGCAGTTGTATTAGGAAGTGATCACCATGCCTCAGACGAGAGGGTAGTTGTTGATCAGTTACCAGGCGTTGTTCTATTTCAGGTGTTGTTACTTGGACCTTGAATAATATTTGTCTGATGACAGACAGACAAAACTGACCATATGGTGGTTTGTTTCTGGTCTTCAACTTTTTTTTTTATTTTTATTAACACATCGGCCGATTCCCACCAAGGCAGGGTGGCCCGAAAAAGAAAAACTTTCGTCATCATTCACTCCATCACTGTCTTGCCAGAGGGCTGCTTTACACTACAGTTATAAAACTGCAACATTAACACCCCTCCTTCAGAGTGCAGACACTGTACTTCCCATCTCCAAGACTCAAGTCCGGCCTGCCGGTTTCCCTGAATCCCTTCATAAATGTTACTTTGCTCACACTCCAACAGCATGTCAAGTATTAAAAACCATTTGTCTCCATTCACTCCTATCAAATACGCACACGCATGCTTGCTGGAAATCCAAACCCCTCGCACACAAAACCTCTTTTACCCCCTCCCTCCAACCTTTCCTAGGCCGACCCCTACCCCACCTTCCCTCCACTACAGATTTATACACTCGAGGTCATTCTGTTTCGTTCCATTCTCTCTACATGTCCGAACCACATCAACAACCCCTCCTCAGCCCTCTGGATAATAGTTTTGTAATCCAGCACCTCCTCCTAATTTCCAAACTCCGAATTCTCTGCATTATATTCACACAACACATTGACCTCAGACATGACATCTCCACTGCCTCCAGCCTTCTCCTCGTTGCGACATTCATCACCCATGCTTCACACCCATATAAGAGTGTTGGTATAACTATACTCTCATACATTCCCCTCTTAACTTCCATGGACAAAGTTCTTTGTCTCCACAGACTCCGAAGTGCACCACTCACCCTTTTCCCCTCATAAATTCTATGATTCACCTCATCCTTCATAGACCCATCTGCTGACATGTCCACTCCCATAATATCTGAATACATTCACCTCCTCCATACTCTCTTCCTCCAATCTGATATCCAATCATTCGTCACCTAATCTTTTTGTTATCCTCATCACCTTACTCTTTCCTATATTCACTTTCAATTTTCTTCTTTTACATACCTTACCAAATTCATCCACCAACCTCTGCAACTTCTCTTCAGAATCTCCCAAAAGCAGTGTCATCAGCAAAAAGCAACTGTGACAACTCCCACTTTGTATTTGATTCTTTGTCTTTTAACCCCACACCTCTTGCCAAGACCTTCGCATTCACTTCTCTTACAACCCCATCTATAAATATATTGAACAACCAAGGTGACATCACACATCCCTGTCTAAGGCCTGCTTTTACTGGGAAATAATCTCCCTCTCTCCTACACACACTAACCTGAGCCTCACTATCCTCATAAAAGCTCTTCACTGCTTTCAGTAACCTACCTCCTATTCCATACACCTGCAACATCTGCCACATGGCCCCCCTATCCACCCTATCATATGCCTTTTCCAAATCCATAAATGCCACAAAAACCTCTTTACCCTTATCCAAATACTGTTCACCTATATGTTTTACTGCAAACACTTGGTCTACACACCCCCTACCTTTCCTAAAGCCACCTTGTTCATCTGCTATTCTGCTCTCCGTCTTACTCTTAATTCTTTCAATAATAACTCTACCATACACTTTACCTGGTATACTCAACAGACTTATTCCCCTATAATTTTTGCACTCTCTTTTGTCCCCTTTGCCTTTATACAAAGGAACAATACATGCTCTCTGCCAGTCCCTAGGTACCTTACCCTCTTCCATACATGTATTAAATAATAGCACCAACCACTCCAAAACTATATCTCCGCCTGCTTTTAACATTTGTACCTTTATCCCATCAATCCCAGCTGCCTTACCCCCTTTCATTCTACCCACTGCCTCACGAACTTCCCCCACACTCACAACTGGCTCTTCCGCACTTCTACAAGATGTTATTCCACCTTGCCCTATACACGAAATCACAGCTTCCCTGTCTTCATCAACATTTAACAACTCCTCAAAATATTCCCTCCATCTTCCCGATACCTCTAACTCTCCTTTTAATAACTCTCCTCTTCTATTTTTAACTGTCAAATCCATTTGTTCCCTAGGCTTCCTCAACTTATTAATTTCACTCCAAAACTTTTTCTTATTTTCAACAAAATTTGTTGACAACATCTCACCCATTCTCTCATTTGCTCTCTTTTTACATTGCTTGACCACTCTCTTAACCTCTCTTTTTTTCTTCATATATTCTTCCCTCCTTGCATCACTTCTACTTTGTAAAAACCTCTCATATGCTAAATTTTTCTCCCTTACTACTGAATGCTTATACACATTATAAGCATTCAGCATGGAAATGTCCACAAGATGAAAAAAGAATTTTATGTACCACTTATAACTCTTGCTAACACAATCAGCAAACCCAATCTGCATGTCACATTTGTCCACTGAACGCATATTAACCCTTTCGGGGTCGGTACCGTACTAGTACGTTTTACGCGCCAGGGTCGGTACCGTACTAGTATGCATAAATTCTAGCGCCTCAAATTAAGCGGGAAACTGCTGGTAGGCCTACATATTAAAGAATGGGTCTGTGTGGTCAGTGTGCGCAATATAAAAAAATTCCTGCAGCACACACTGCATAATGAGAGAGAAAAAACTGACCGTTTTTTTGTTTAAAACAGCGACTTTGCAGTCTATTCTCGTATGGTATTTATTGATGTATTCTCATTTTCTTAGTCTCATTTGATAGAATGGAAGATATATTACAGAAATAGAGATGATTTTGATTGGTTTGACGATGACAAGTACCTTGAAATTGAGCTCAAAGTAGCAAAAATGTTCGATTTTTGCCAATGTTCAAGAGTAAACAAATCATACCATGCGTCCAATATACATCAACTGGCGAGTCTAATATTCTTGCACAAGTGCGCTGATATTATTTATACCGTTTTTACAATGATGTAGTTGTATACATAACAGTAAATCTTCTATTTTTTGTGAGAAAATTTGAAAATGGAAAGCAGAAGTAATGTAAGAGGGTCCAGGAGACGTGACTAATGAACAGAGATGATGTTATCTTAGTGCCAGGAATGTCTGCCTTGTTTATTCTGGACCCCATTTTGAAATTGGCATCGTTTGAAATTTGTGTGAAATTGGCCAAATTGCCATTTTCTGACCACTTTTTGGGTTGTTGAAATTGGTAAATGGGTGGTTTCTTTTACTCAATCGATAGAAGAAATGGAGTTCTAACGAAATAGCTATGATTTTAGTAGACTGAAACATGGAATTGACCAAAAATATGGCTCAAAGTGGGCGAAATTACCGATGCGCAAATATCGTCGAGACCGATAACTTTGCGAGAGCATAATTTCATAAGTTTTCCATCAAATTTCATACTTTTGGTGTCATTATGATAGGAAAAAGATTCTCTATCATTTCATAAAAAAAAATATAAAAAAATTTCGACCCTGAGAACGAGTTTGGGAAAGGGTCTGTTGACCCCCAAAGGGTTAAGAGTGTAGTCCATCACAGCTGCAGGTTTTAGGATGGGTTCATTTTTCTCTCTATTCAGCCTGCCAGTGTCTGCCATTTCGTTTTGGTGAACTGATGACAACATTGTGACATCTCGTTTGTCATGCCACTGAAATGGCAGCAAACGCCTACACCTCACCTCTACGAGTGCCTGCGTTGAACCTTGGCATATGTTCATGATTTGCACGCACTGTACCGCACACATCTGTCACTCGCAAAAAAATCACTGAGGGAGGGGCTTGTGTACCAGTTATCAGTATATAATATATGCCCTTTACCAAGATATAGTTCCATCATTGTTCTAACCACATCACCAGAGATACCCAATAACTTCCTGGTATTTTGCAGTGTATTACTTCCTGTGTACACAATAATGTCCTATACAAGACCACTGTAGCAATGACAAAGTACAAACAACTTTATACCAAATCGTTTCCTCTTGCTTGATATATACTGCTTGAACGACAGTCTACCTTTGAACAAAATCAAAGACTCATCAATAACAAGCTTCCTGAAAGGATAAAAATACATATTGAATTTCTGTTTCAGATACATAAACACATATCTAATCTTATATAACCTGTCGTTTCTGTCAGGCCTGGTTTTGTCTTGAGAAGTGTAGCATACGTAACAGTAGCACAAATCGATTCACTGGTATTATTTCACTAAAAGATGGGGTTGCAATGAGGCGTCTGTCGACCAGTTTGATTTGACACTGTGCTTATACACATGTGGCATAAGCAGTATTGTGGCAAACAAAAGATACATCTCAGCCACAGTTGTCTCCTTCCACTGGTGTAGACATGATCCTGGTGAAAGAATCGTGTTTGTCATGGTGTAATCGAAGTATCTGTTGCTTTCCCTGACAATAATTTCCATCTGGGGTTCGTCAAAGAATAACTGGAAACATTCCAGTTCAGTGGCATTGTTCCCAAGTGTACATGATGGCCGTAGTCCACTTTGACTTTCATCAAACTGATGGGGATTGGGAACAAAATTGGCAGCTTCCTGCCAATCCCAGGTGTGGTCTGCTGGTGGATACTGGATATTGACAGGTGGTTGTGGAGGTTGTTGTGGTGGGTGGGTGGGTGAGGTTGACGCAGCGGCTTGGGTAGCAGCATATGCTGCTGCTGGTGCCTGATGGCTGGCACCGCCACCACCATCACCATCTGATGACGCATGTACATTTTTCATCCCCATTGTGACAATATCACCTTCATTTTCACTATCATTTCCTGTTGTATGCATACGGGATGTACTCCTTACCCTTGGAACAGCATATGGCACGCTACCAGAGCGCATGTAGTGTCGTATATACTGACGCTTCACTGGAAAATATTCCCTTCACTCTCGCTACTAGAACTGTATTGAAGAGCTTGGAGTTCATATTCACTATCACTATCATCACCATTGCTCACATCTGAGTCCTGGATATGAGTAAATAACAGTTTCCTCCTTCGTTCTGGTACAACTGAATGTGAACAAGACGCCACAGCACCGGAGGTGGAAAGTTGTGGGTCTGGGTTTTCCTCACTATTTCCAGTATTATGTTCATTATTTTCGGTCACAAACTCACCAAAACCCTGGAATTCATCTTCGCTGACACTTCCATCTGTGTTTGAACTGTCACTTGGGAACAAAAGAGTCCCAATTCGCCGAGGAGTGAGGTGTTTCTTACCGCGAGGCATGGTGAACAAGAGGTACTGAAAGGGTGTTCCCACAATGCACCACTGGCTCCACGATTTTTTTCCTACTGCGCACACTGACCACACAGACCCATTCTCTCACATGTAGGCCTACCAGCTTTCTCCCGCTCAATTTGAAGGCGCTAGAATTTATGCGTTCAAGTACGTGACCGACCCTGGCTGCAATGACGTACTAGTATGTGACATACCCTCAAAGTGTTAACTGTTCATTTATCAATTAAAATTAGTGCTTTATATTTATTTCTCATTGTTTTCTGTATGTTAAACTACGTATAGTATTTATTCTTTAAAAAAATTAATTTTTTGTGAATATTTTGGGTGGAACGGATTAATTGTACAGGTCTCCTCAACATTCGTGTTTTCCACTTTCGCGGCTTCACACATTCACGAATTCCCGGCCGCAAATTCCCATCCACCAAATCATATTTAAATTTCCCACCACCCGAGCGTCCCTACTACCTTCCATCCGACCCGGCAGCCAGCCCGCCCACCACTCACTCACTCACTGAGTATTTTGTTTGTTCATTATTTGTTATTAAACTACAGTAAAATATTGTACTATGTTTTCATGGGTTTTATGATAGTTCATGGTTCAATAGGTTAATGAAGCAGTATTTCCCTACAATATATTGAAGGGAAGTAAGTAATGAGTGTACTTAAGTAATGAATGTACTTATTATTATTTCCCTACAATATATTGTAGGAAATAATAATAATAATAATAATAATAATTAATAATAATTGCTGTGGAGTGCTCTAAAAGTCAGCTACCAAATACTGATGACATTTAAAGTGCTCCAGATCAATTATTATAAATTATTATTATTCTAAAAATAAATGCTATTTTTGCATGTGTTCTTATGTCAAGAGTGATCTAGGCATGTTTACCCTGATGTAAACATCTCTTATGAGTGGCGGCCTGCCTGCTTCTCTTACCCACTCATATAATATGGCATATATTATTCATTTCAGCGTCTTTAATACAGTTCTAGGGTATTTATCGTGTTTCTGATATCAATTTGGAATAAATGTAATAGATAGATAACCTTTATTACTAATATTAGTGTAATTACACAACATTTTATTAGCGCTAAGAGCTAACATCCACCACCCATGACGACTCACCAGACACTGAATGTTACTGCTTGCCTCTCCCTCCTCCAGTAGCTCCTCTCACTTCATAACGATGTTAGATGGTGAATTTAATGTATTTTTCTGTAAGTAACTCGTATGTGTATTTTACTTTTTATTGTTTTCTGTAATATATGAGTTATGCAAATTAAAATAAGGTTATCAAGTTGGAGTTTCATTTTTATTTTTACAGTAGAACGTCATTTAGCATGATAGTTACGTTCCTGAAAAGTCGTGTTAGATAATTTCGTCTTAAATAATTAACAGAACTTATGAGAAAAATAGGGTTACGTGTCTGAGAGTCCCCAAAAAGCCAAACAAGTTTTTTAGACCAACATATCTTGCAAAAATTGAAGGCAATATGTAATTTTAGTTCATTGTCATGATCTATTACTGCTTAAGACTACAAATGCAATAGAAATAATAGTATTTCTTACCTTAAATTGTGGGTAATGATGTTTGTGGATGGTAGTGAAGAGTGGATATGGATGGTGTGGCCCTACTGAGCTGAGGTGGATATGTAATTGTAGTGCATTGTCATGATCTATTACTGCTTAAGACTACAAATGCAATAGAAATAATAGTATTTCTTACCTTAAATTGTGGGTAATGATGTTTGTGGATGGTAGTGAAGAGTGGATATGGATGGTGTGGCCCTACTGGGCTGAGGTGGATGCTTGTTGGTTGTCGGTAGAAGTGGATGGTAGAGGTTCTGGTGCTGAAGTCGATGGTTGTATTGCAGTGTGCATAAATTCTGTAATGGATCTCTGGGCTTTTTTATTCTGCATTACATTATACAGCTGACGGTAAGGCATCATCAGCTGGTCTAGACCCCGTTTCAAAGCCCTGCTTCTAGCTTTGTCAGGATCCTCTTCAGTGAAAAAGTCTGCAACTTTACCAATAATATGGAACTGCTCACGTAACTGCTGCAATGTTAACTCTTTTCTTCAGGTTCTTCTTCATCTTCTTCTGTTATCTCCTCCCTTGCATCTGTGCATCGAACTCTGCCAACATTTCCTCTGGACTCCTGTCTTCATCATCATCATCATCATAAGAGTTCATTCACATCATCTTCATTCATATCTTCAAAACCATCACCTGGTAATCTCCTTGCCAGCTGAACAATTTCCTGAACCTGACTCTCAAGCAAGGGAAAACCAGTGAAAGAATTAACTACAGAAGGCCATAACTTTCCCCAACCTGCATTTAATGTTGATTGGGGCACTTCATTCCATGCACTTCTAGCATAGCTGATGGCATCTGCAATGTTAAATTTACTCCAGAAGCTTGGTACTGCCAGGTTGGAGTCAGAGTCCATTGATGCAACTAGTTTTTTTTATAGTTTTTTTTGTGTAGTTACACTTGAATGTCTGAATAACTCCCCGGTCCAGTGGTTGTATCAGAGATGTTGTATTTGGAGGTAAAAATACAATTTTTATATGTGGGGTCACATCCAGCAAAGCTTGTGGATGAGTACGGAATTATCAAGAATGAAGAGAGCCTTGAATGCAAGGTTCTTGGTGTGCAGGTAAAACTTGACTTCAGGAATAAAGTGATGCTTAAACCAGTCAATAAATATTTCCTCTGTCATCCATGCTGACTGGTTTGACTTCCAAATTACTGGTAAGGTGTTTTTATCCACACCTCTCAAAGGACGAGGATTCTTAGAGCGGTAAATAACCATGGGCTTACACTTGAAATCACCTGATGCATTACCGCAAAGGAGCAAGGTGAAGCGATCCTTTGCTGCCTTGAAGCCCGGTGCACTTTTCTCTTCCTGACTGATAAAAGTTCGTGTTGGCATTTTCTTCCAAAAACACCTGTCTCGTCAGCATTAAAAACTTGCTGTGGCTCATAGCCACCCTCGGAAATAAGTTCCTGAAATTCAGCAGGGAAATTACTTGCTGCTGTATGATCAGCTGAAGCACTTTCACCAGAAAACTTAATATTATGTAACTTATTATGCAACTTAAAGTTCTTGAACCAGCCTGTGTAAACATACACTCGTTTTCAGGCCTGCCTTCCTTATCACACACTGCTTTAAACAACTGTAAGGCCTTTTCCCTAATTAAGAGAAACTAAGTGGTGCACCTTCTTTGTTTTCTGTTCGATCCACTCAAGCAACAAGTTTTCTGTTTTATTTAGATGTTGAGACCTACGTGTCATTCTTTTCATGAGGTCACATTTTGGGTTATTCATTACACAAGCTCGTATATTTGCCTCATTCTTCCTAATCGTACGAACTGACTCTTCATTAAGGCCATAGGCCCTCACTATATCCCTCACACGTGAGCCACTCTTAAGCTTATCTAATATCTCGATTTTCTTTGAAATTCCTAGACTTGAACGCTTAAACTTTTTCTTGTCACTTGCTGGAACACTTGTATGCTTACTGGGTGCCATGATTTCTTGGTATATTTATCAAAATGCAATGAAAATCAGGAAATGAATGTAAATAAACACACCGAGCTTCCCGATACTTATCGTCCTGCACGTGTACGAACCAAACTGAACGCTGGGAGGGATGCGTGGGTGGGTGAGGGTGGCGGGGATGGCACAAGGACTCCGCACTGACTCAATGGTTTAACCCACCGCGGGCGACCGCACGCTAAAATTTTTCCCCTCCTGCTGAACCGTGTAATATCATCTTTACGTCGTATAAGATGATAATGTGTCGCAAAACTTAAATCGTGCAATACCGGTAACGTGCAACATAATCTCGTGCTAAATGACTTTCTACTGTATTTTTTTTCTAATGTATACATGTTTAATTCAACATTTGGCATCATTACAAAGTGGGCAGAGCTACAGCAGAGGGAGAAGCAGCAGTGTGTCAGTAACTCTTGATTCCCCATGACACTTCACAACACTATAAAATACATATTGCATAATTATACTATTACAGGCCTCTCTTCACAGCCAGCTTATGTGAAAATAACATGTATATACAGTGGAACCTCAACTAACGTAATTAATCCGTTCCAGGAGCTATTACTTAACATAAAAAATATGTTATTCAAAACCTTATTTCCCATAAGAAATAATGTAAATACAATTAATCCGTTTCCACCCAAAAATTTTCACCAAAAATTAATTTTTTTAAAGAATAAATACTATAGTTTTACATACAGAAAAAAATAAGAAATAAATATAAAGCACTAATTATAATGGACAAATGAACAATTAAATAAATTTTACCTTTATTGAAGACTTTTCTTGGCGTATGAGAGAGTTTGTTTGGAGAGAGGACAAAATAGTCATTCAATATGACAATAATATCAGCTCTACAGGTTATTTATCTAGCACAATTCATCTAATATGACATAATAAACAATATTAATAACATAGAAGTACAGTGGTACCTCGACTTACGTTTTTAATCCGTCAGAGAGGGCATTTCTTAAGACGAAACAAACGTAACACGAATCAATTTTCCCCATAAGAAATAATGGAAATAAATTTAATCCGTCCAAGACTTCCAAAAGTAGTTAAATAAAATATTTTTTAGAACTTTTGGACATTAAATAATAAATAATTGAATAAAGAATACATAAATACACATGCAAATATTGTACAATAACATGTCACTTACATTTATTGAAGAGTTGTTGATGTGTGGAGGAAGTGAGGAGGGGAGAAGGTGGAGTAGTATGCTAGTGTTTGGAAGGGGAATCCCCTTCCATTAACACTGCAGGTACCAAGTCCTTTTCTGGGGTTACTGGCCTTTTTCTTTGAATGCCACTAGGACCAGCTTGAGAGTCACTGGACCTCTTTCTAACAACAAATTTGTCCAGGGAGATCTGTGTCTGGCGATTCTTTAAAACATCCCTGAAGTGGGACACCACAGTGTCATTGTACAGGTTGCCAGCACGGCCTGCAACAGCATGGTTAGGGTGATATTCATCCATAAATGCTTGCACCTTGCTCCACATTCCACAAATGTCCTTAATCCTTGAAGAAGGCACATTCTTCCATTTTTGTTCCACCTCCTCCTCCTCCTCTGAACCATTGTCCTGACCTCTGCTCTCTTGTTCCAGTTGCTGTTGAAGCTCTTGCAGATCTTCAGTGGTTAGCTCTTCCTTGTGCTCCTCCACCAACTGTTCCACATCCTCACCACTCACCTCTAACCCCAAAGACTTGCCCAATTCCACAATTTCTTCCAAAACAGGCTCAGGCTCAGGCTCAGGGTTCTGAGGCTCAGCCCCAAAACCTTCAAAATCCCTCTCTAGGACACAGTCTGGCCACAATTTTCTCCAGGCAGAGTTCAAAGTCCTGGTAGTCACTCCCTCCCAAGCCTTACCTATAAGGTGTACACAATGCAGCATATGGAAATGTTTTTCCAAAATTCTCTTAGGGTTATGTTCATGTCTGTGGTCACATCAAAGCACTTTTGAAACATTGCTTTGGTATAGAGTTTTTAAAGTTGGAAATGACCTGCTGGTCCATGGGCTGGAGGAGAGGAGTGGTATTAGGGGGCAAGAACTTCACTTTGATGAATTTAAACTCCTCCACAATTTTCTCTACCAAGTTTGGAGGATGACAAGGAGCATTGTCCATTATCAGGAGGCACTTAAGTGGCAAATTATTGTCCAATAGATATTTCTTCACACTGGGGCCAAACACTTCATTGAACCAATCTAAGAAAATGTCCTTTGTGACCCAAGCCTTTTGTTAGACCTCCACATCACACACAAGTTAGACTTGCTGACACCGCATCTGCCAAACACTCGGGATTTTCAAAAGATACACTAGTAAAGGCTTCACTTTGCAATCACCACTGGCATTGGCACAAAGCATCAAAGTTAGCCTGTCTTTCATAGGCTTATGTCCTGGCTGTGCCTTTTCCTCCTGAGTAATGTAGGTCCTGTTGGGCATTTTCTTCCAAAACAGGCCTGTTTCATCACAATTAAACACTTGTTGGGGGAGGAATTGTTCAGCCTCTATGTACTCCTGGAATTCAGGCACATATTTTTCAGCCGCACTTTTGTCACAACTGGCTCCCTCACCATGCCTCACAACACTATGTATGCCAGTACGCTTCTTAAATTTTTGAAACCAGCCTCTGTTGGCTTTAAATTCGCCCACTTCACTCGTTGCAGGCATTTTCTTAAGGAGATCATCATGCAACTGCCTTGCTTTTTCACAAATTATTCCCTCCGAAACAGTATCTCCTGCTAACTGTTTCTCGTTGATCCACACCAACAACAACCTTTCCACATTTTCCAGCACTTGTGGTCTGTGTTTTGTGATCACAGATGCACCTTTTGCAACAACAGCTTCCTTGATTTTACTTAAATATTTCTTATCCACAATGGTAGAGATGGTAGAATAGGGTTTACCATACAGCCTGGCCAGCTCACTGATACGCACTCCACTTTCATATTTTTCTATTATCTCCTTCTTCACTTCTATCGTACATATATTTCTGTTCCTCTTTGCCACAGGCTTAGCACTAGGATCTTTCCTTGGACCCATGGTAGCTTATTTAGCAGTTGCAAGCACTAAAAACAGTGGAATAATGACAATATACTGGTATGAATGCGTGGGTGTGGGTGGGTGGTCGCCTCGCTTGTAAACACTAGCACACTGACGCTCCCTGGAGTGCGCTCAGCTGGGCTCCAAGCGAACAGGTCCGGTACGAAAGGCGTAAGACGAATCAAACAACGGATGTCGCATACAAATTTCTTACGTTATAAGTAACGGATATCGAATATAACGTAAGGTGATAACAACGTAAGTCGAGGTACCACTGTATGATATAAACTCTAGACTGAATGAAACATGTCATTACGAATCTGGAAGGACTGGTGGAGTGTGTGTTGGTGTTATTGTTGGGTATAAAGACTGGTGGAGTGTGTTGGTGTTGTTGGGTATAAGGAGGAGATGGTGGCAGAGTACGGCACTCTTCTCAGTGTCCCTATAATCTCAAACAACATTGTAGAAGTTAAGTTTTGTGTCGTCATTTTCTATCGATTAATCGCTTAACTTATTTAACCCTTAAACTGTCCACACGTAGATATACGTTTGCTCGCGTACTGCTCTGAACGTAGATCTATGTTTTTTTCAAATGCCACGATAAGCCTGAGTTGCCTAGAGATTAGAGAATGGGTCTGTGCACTCAGTGTGTGCAGTATTACAAAATGTGGGAATGACAAACAAAATGCACTCTTCATTTTAAAGAAAAAGAACAATTTATTTTTTTTCTCAAAATATTTCGTCAGCTACGCAAGTGAACGTATATCTACATGTGGACAGTTTAAGGGTTAAGTAAGTAAGTTTATTCAGGTATACACAAATCCAGTTATACATAGATTATCATACATAGCAGCATATGTGTAGAAAACCTATGATAACCCAAAAAAGTCAAGACAGAGTGACTTATTTCCATTGCTACACTTTATCACTGGCTGGTGCTATAGCCTTTATCGACTTGTGAAGCTTCTTTGGACCCATGGTGACTTATTTCACAGTGACAATCACTAGACCACCAAAAAATACAACAAAAGTATTGTGAATGGTAAACAACGCTAGACTGGCATTCTGCGCAGGCGCGGGGCAGGCTGACAGGTTTGGTACGTTACGCTACACTAGGAAATATATGCTACACGAGACAAATATTTTGCGAAAAAAGCTTACGTTACACGATTTTTAAGTTATATGGAGCTTATATTAGTCGGGGTTCCACTGTAGTACATTATTTTACGATGTTTCAATGTGTTTTATGATTGTTCATGGTTCAATAGGTTAAGGAAGCAGTATTGTATTATATTTCTCTACAATATATTGGGGCACCAAACATTCGCGATTTTTCAACATTCGTAAGGCTCTTGATCCCCTAACCCTCGCGAATGTTGAGGGAGACCTGTATTTACATTATTTCTTATGGAAAATAAGGGTTAAAAAATCAGCCAATTCGATTTTAGGCTTAGCTCCTGGAACGGATTAGGGCCAATATCTGGGGGTCCACTGTAATTGAAATTTCTCATCATTGAACTTCATATTGTTTTCTGCAGCCCATTTAAAGATTTGGTTGATGTCTGCTTGGAGTCTTGCAGTGTCTTCAATGGTGTCATCTGCAAAGGAGGACACGGCACTGTGACTTATATCCCTGTCTATTTCCGATATGAGGATGAGGAACAAGATGGGAGCGAGTACTGTGCCCTGTGGAGCAGAGCTTTTCACCATAGCCACCTCAGACTTTACTCTGTTGACTACTGCTCTTTGTGTTCTACTTGTTAGGAAATTATAGATCCATCTACCAACTTTTCCTGTTATTCCTTTATCACGCATTTTGTGTGCTATTACACCATGGTCACACTTGTCAAAGGCCTTTGCAAAGTCTGTGTATATAACATCTGCATTCTGTTTGTCTTCTAGAGCATCCAGGACCTTGTCGTAGTGGTCCAGTAGTTGGGACAGACAGGAGCGATCTGCTCTAAACCCATGCTGCCCTGGGTTGTGTAATTGATGGGTATCTTGATGAGTGGCGATCTTGCTTCTTAGAACCCTTTCAAAGATTTTTATGATATGGCACGTTAGCGCTATTGGTCTGTAGTTTTTTGCTATTGCTTTACTGGCCTTTTTTGTGGAGTGGGGCTATGTCTGTTGTTTTTAGTAACTGCGGGACGACCCCAATGTCCATGCTCCCTCTCCATAGGATGTTAAAAGCACGTGATAGGGGCTTCTTGCAGTTCTTGATGAACATGGAGTCCCAAGAGTCTGCGCCTGGAGGAGAGTGCATGGGCATGTCATTTATCGCCTTTTCGAAGTCATTTGGCATCAGGGTAATGTCAAATAGGCTTGCGTCTACCAAGTTCTGTGGCACTCTCATAAAAAATTAATTTAGGTCTTCAACTTTCTGTCTGGTTAGCGGCTCGCTAAAAACTGAGTCATACTGGGACCTTAGTAGCTCACTCATTCCTTTTCTGTCATCTGCGTAAGACCCATCCCGTTTAAGTAGGGGCCCAATACTGGATGTTGTTCTTGACTTTGATTTGGCATAAGAAAAGAAATACAGTGGACCCTCGGAGTTTGTGACCATCATAGTTCGTGAAAATTGGAGTTCGTTATTTTTTTTTTCATGAAAATATTGGTTCGGTGTTCACAATTTGCTCGGAGTTCGTGGTTCGTCCCGCACGCGTACGTGTGGCCTGAGTGGGCCCGGGCACTCCATTCAGCGTCAATGTGCTATTGTTTACCAGCGAGTGACCGCCACCCATGCATTCCCACGCATTCATACCATACATTTTGTCATTATTCCACTGTTTTTAGTGCTTGCAAGTGCTAAATATGTCACCATGGGCCCCAAGAAAGCTCCTAGTGCCAGCCCTGTGGTAAGGAATGTCAGAAATACGGTGGAAATGATGAACGAGATCATTGCAAAATATGAAAGTGGAGTTCGTATCTCTCAGCTGGCCAGGCAGTATGGTCCTAGTGGCATTAAAAGAAAAAGGCCAGTAACAAAGGAAGAGGACTTGGTACCTGCAGTGTTAATGGAAGGGGATTTCTCTTCCAAACACTATCAACTCCTCCATCCTCCCCACTCCCATCTTCCACACATCAACAACTCTTCAATAAAGGTAAGTAACATGTTATTGTACTATTAATTTATATTTTTCATTGTTTTCTGTGTAATTTAATGTATATTTAATGTACAAAAATATTTTATTTTAATACTTTTGGGTGTCTGGAACGGATTAATTTTATTTCCATTATTTCTTATGGGGAAAATAGATTCGGAGTACGTTAGATTCGGTGTTCATGACGCCCTCTGGAACGGATTAATCACGAACTCCAGGGGTCCACTGTACTTTGGGTTTCTTTCAATTTCCTTTATGGCTTTTAGTTCTTCTCATGTTTCTTGATTCTTGTAAGATTTCTTTAGTTTTAGTTTGATGTTTGCTATTTTTCTGACCAGTGTCTCCCTTCGTATTTCAGATATATTGGCTTCTTGTAGCCGCTCTGTTATTCTTTGCCTTTGCCTGTATAGGGAGGGCCTCTCTCTTTCTAGTTTATATCTTCTCCTCCTTTTTCTTAAGGGAATTTGCCTTGAGCAAACTTCAAGTGCCACAGAGTTAATTTGTTCTAGACATAGGTTAGGATCCGTGATGCTTAGGTTATCTTCCCAGTTTATATCATTTAGGACTTGGTTTACTTGGTCCCACCTTATATTTTTGTTATTGAAGTTGAATTTGGAGAAGGCTCCCTCACAACTGATCACATTTTGTCGGTCTGGGGCTCCTCACATACATGTCTGGACCTCTATTATGTTGTGATCTGAGTAGTATATTGTTTTTGATATGACATTTCATATCAGATCATCATTGTTAGTGAAGATGAGGTCCAGCATATTCTCCAATCTTTTTAGGCTCTATTATTTGCTGGTTTAAGGTGAATTTGGTGCAGAGATTTAAAAGCTTGTGTGTGTGTGACTTTTCATCTGAGCTGCCTCCTGGTGTTATCTCTGCTACCACATTGTTTGCAATATTCCTCCATTTTAGGTGCCTTAGATTGAAATCCCCCAGGAGCAAGATGTTGGGGGTAGGAGCTGGAAGGTTTTCCAGACAGTGGTCAATTTTCAGAAGCTGTTCCTGGAATTGTTGGGACGTTGCATCCGGAGGCTTGCATGCAACCACAATGACCAGATTTTGATTCTCGATCTTTGCTGCTAAAACTTTTAACTACTACATCATTTGAGGCATTTAGTAGTTCTGAGCATGTAAGTGACTCTGTGATATACAGGCCAACCCCTCCCTTTTGCCTGTTCACTCTGTCACATCTGTATAGGTTGTAGCCCGGGATCCATATTTCATTGTCCAAGTGATCCTTTATGGTGGGTCTCTGTCAAAGCCGCAAACATAGCATTTGACTCTGTAAGCAGTCCACGGATGTAAGGTATTTTGTTGTTCTTCGCTGGCTTTAGACCCTGTATATTTGCAAAGATGAATGTCATCAGATTGGTGGTATTGGTGGTAGATCCCTGGCTGTCTTCAAGAGAGAGAGCTGGAGAGGCACCTAAAGTCAGTATCTGAACTGCCGGGCTGTGATTTGTATGTCAGTTTATGTGGGACCAGCAGTAACAGGCTGGTTGATCAGGCCCTGATTCACCGCAAGGCCTGGTCATGGACCGGACCACAATGGTGTTGACCCTTGAAACACCCTCCAGGTATATCCCAGTATCTTATTGTCTTTCATTTACTGCTCTTAGTTATGCCACATTTCTAGTAATCACAGAGATGGTTTTTGCATGTTCTCTGGACATATTAATGTTCAGGGCAATAAACAGGAAGACTTAGTCTGCTGTTTATAACCTTCCTACTTAATACACAGCTATTTGTTGGACTTGTTTTCATTTTTTTTTGCTCGTAAAAATGGGGTCAAAATTATGTTGCATTAAATTACTTTATATTAAATTATGTTTGGGTTTCTGGCCTTCTTATTACTTATACTATGATGTTTGAGAACCTGTATTTTCCCACTTGCATATTAGCAACACGTTTTACTCACAGACACCTCGAGGAATAATGTCCAGCAGTGTTTGGCAGTGATTGTCATGTTGCATCAGTTCACCAGCAGTGTTTGGCAGTGATTGTCATGTTGCATCAGTTCACCAGCAGTGTTTGGCAGTGATTGTCATGTTGCATCAGTTCACCAGCAGTGTTTGGCAGTGATTGTCATGTTGCATCAGTTCACCAGCAGTGTTTGGCAGTGATTGTCATGTTGCATCAGTTGCACCAGCAGTGTTTGGCAGTGATTGTCATGTTGCATCAGTTCACCAGCAGTGTTTGGCAGTGATTGTCATGTTGCATCAGTTCACCAGCAGTGTTTGGCAGTGATTGTCATGTTGCATCAGTTCACCAGCAGTGTTTGGCAGTGATTGTCATGTTGCATCAGTTCACCAGCAGTGTTTGGCAGTGATTGTCATGTTGCATCAGTTCACCAGCAGTGTTTGCAGTGATTGTCATGTTGCATCAGTTCACCAGCAGTGTTTGGCAGATTATAGTCCCATTTCTTCATCAGTTCGCATCTGAAATCTTCACCTAGTTGTTGAAAGTATTCTCCTATGTTGCATCAGTTTCTCCTTGTTGAAAGTTTCTCCTTGTTGAAAGTTTCTCCTTGTTGAAAGTTTCTCCTTATTGAAAGTTTCTCCTTGTTGAAAGTTTCACCTTGAAGTTTTGGCACTATTGAATGTTGCATTCTTAACAGCAGCTTTTCATTGATTGTAAACAACATTTCATCGTTCACCAGTAGTTTTATTACACCATCTGCAGTTTTTATTACACCATCTGCAGTTTTTATTACACCATCTGCAGTTTTTATTACACCATCTGCAGTTTTTATTACACCATCTGCAGTTTTTATTACACCATCTACAATTTTTATTATACCATCTGCAGTTTTTATTATACCATCTGCAGTTTTTATTATACCATCTGCAGTTTTTATTACACCATCTGCAGTTTTTATTACACCATCTGCAGTTTAAATTATACCATCTACAGTTTTTATTATACCATCTGCAGTTTTTATTATACCATCTGCAGTTTCACTCCCTGGTGAAATACAGCTGGTTCATTAAAACTACATAACCAGATGGTGCACTTACATTTAGTTGGAAACCAGCTGAGAAAACATTACAGTGGACCCCCGAGTTTCGTAAAAACTTCACTCCTGAAGTCTGCTCAAGTGCCATTACCGAACGAATTTACTCCCTTAAGGAAAAATTTCACGTAGGTTAGTCTATTTCAGACCCCCAAAAATACACTTCCACAAGAACTTACAAAATTATACTTACATAATTGCACGATTTCCGGGGTATTCGTTAACCGAGGGTCCACTGTATATCTTTTATAATGAAATCATATTTGTTAAATTTACAGTTGTTGATTAATTTTATCCTTTTGCAGTTCATCAAACACAAGAATTATACTTAGTGTCATCATCCAGTACAATGAAAGTGTTGTAAGTGGCAGATATACTGGAGAACAATGTGGTAATGGTGACTACATTGTTGTGAATCTTCCTGAATGTCCAGACTTGAAGGTGACTTCATTATTCTGACAATTACAACTACACCTTCAACAACCAGTCAACATAAGTCAACTTACTATAATACTGTACTCATATTAATATAACACTGTATTATCAACAAATTTTACACTAAAATTTATTACCTCTTAACAGCTTAATAGTTTACATTAATATTTGTTTATTGTCTTTATAAAACCTAAGTATAGAGTTTTATTAAAGTCAATCAATTATTTTGTAATATATTTTTATAGTCTAAAAATTCAGTAGTTTATCAATCATTATGAAGTAATAACAAAGACAACTGAATATGTTATGATAACAGTTTTTTCTAAATGTAGTACACAGAATTATAAGATTTATTGACTGTTGGAAAAATATTGTAATGTATCATCTGTTACTTTCTTCCATTAATGACTGTGGGTAGGATATTATATCATCTATATTGTCTTCTGTACTTCAAGTATTTTATCTTCCATTAATGACTATGGGTAGGACATTATATCATCTATATTGTCCTCTCTACTTCAAGTATTTTATCTTCACATTTTCCTTCCATCTTCCTCATTATTGGTAGATGTCTTTATTAACTTACCGACAACATAGAAAGTATTTGTTATTATATTTTCCTACATATATTTCAGTATTGTGTTTATTATCTTACTTTATGTTTACCTTCCTCAGAAGTGTTGTGTAGTTAAACTGTCCACAACCCTCATATTGAAACACCTTCACTCTCAATACATTTTTCAAAATATAAAAATTATTTTGTCATCTGAAAGAGTAAGGAATCTTTTTTAAAAGTAATAATGATGCAAAAAAAAATCAAGTTATACAGGCTAGATGTTGGGCAAAAATAACAGCAGTTTCCTTTAATTTGATGCTCATTTTAGGACAACTTCAGTGCTCAGATATTTTGCTAGTATATCTTCCTCACTATAAATTGACTGCAAAAATTTGCTCATTTGACCATAAAAGTTACTCTATTAAGGAGTCTGAATTTAGAAATTTGGCCAATTTTACAATATTTAAAACAAATTCTGGTTTAAAAACACTGCAGGAGTTGGTGCCTCTAAAGCACCTTTCCACTTTATCAATAATAATATCTCCAGGCTTCTCGTATATAACACTTGGTTTTCATTATAATTCTTCATCACACTTTAATTCAGTGTTTTCTTTTTCTTGGATCATAATTGCCTAAAATAATCATTTTTGTCATTTTTAAGGTCTATTTCTCCCATTTTTTCCGGATCTAGGTAATTTTCTAGTTTTCCTGTTGGTGCTATAAATAGTCTAAACTTAGATTTTAGATTTTGCCACCGAAGTGGCTAGTTTATTGTGCACCCCATATCCATCCTGTGGACGGTAGCGCAAGAGCATATGGATACACAAAAGGCCTAGGCACTAGGCCCCAAAGGGGTTAACAATTGTACATTTGGGTTTATATCTACATTTCAATTATCTGTTACAAGCAGGTATCTTATTTCATGAATAAGATATCTTGACATGTCACATAGGTTATTATATTGTCTATCTCTATATTCCTCATAGTCTAAACCAAACCTAAAATAGACCGTAATTTTTATTTTAATTCTGGCAGGATTATTTTTATAATGTGCCGACTCAGCACACATTCTCTCATGTCTAGGACAACACTTGCTGCTCAGCAGATGTGAGGCGTCTGTGAATTAAAGATGGTACTTGTGAACACTTCTATGATGAATAATATACAGAGATTAAGTGTGTGTTAATGTATACATTTTTGATATGTGCTGTTATTTACCAATGATGTGTCCAGCTGGTATTGCATACTCTCATGTTGTATGCTGCTTTAATGTATTATCTCATGATAATAGTTGATGAATACTCTCATGGTGATGTTGTATGCTGCTTTAATGTATTATCTCATGATAATAGTTGATGAATACTCTCATGGTGATGATGTATGCTGCTTTATTGTATTATCTCATGATAATAGTTGATGAATACTCTCATGGTGATGTTGTATGCTGCTTTAATATATTATCTCATGATAATAGTTGATGAATAAACTCATCTTGATGCAGGTTACTCATACAAACAAAAACACTTAACAGTATTACTTAAGAAAGAATATATTGATTACTTGATTATTTACAGTTTATATAAAGTAATAAAACACTAAAAATATATTCTATGAATTATTTAGGCTTGTACCAATACATTGCTTACTATTCCATTTAATTAGAGTTTGTATTAAGTCTTTGGATTTTAATTTAAAAAAAAAATGTCATGTTCTTATTTACAATATAATTTTGTAAATAATGTTTAATTTAATATATAATTAATGTTCTTCTAGTTTAAAAAAAAAAATTCTAAACATTAGGTAATTAGAACAATAATCAAGAGATAATAATTTTATACTATAAGAAAACAATATGTATAAATGATCTTTTCTTCAATATTATTTTAGCAGAACTTTAAAAAACATGTAATATGCAAGAGTTTAATAAGCAAAACCAATAATAACTATTCATTATCAAAGTGACTTCTCAGGTAAGTAACAAAATGCAGTGTATGAAAGTTCCTTCAAAAAATAACACTTATCAGTGTTCAGAGTGTTTGAAAGACTTTAAACAAAAATCACATCTAATAAGACACATGAGGGTTCATTCACAAGATAAACCATATCAGTGTTCACAATGTTTGAAAGACTTTTTGTATCAATCAAATCTAATAAGACACATGAGAGTTCATTCACAAGATAAACCATATCAGTGTTCAGAGTGTTTGAAAGACTTTTCACAAAAATCACATCTTATACAACACATGAGAGTTCATTCACAAGATAAACCATATCAGTGTTCAGAGTGTTTGAAAGACTTTTCATGTAAAACAAATCTAATAAGACACATGAGAGTTCATTCAAAAGATAAACCATATCAGTGTTCAGAGTGTTTGAAAGACTTTTCACAAAAATCACATCTTATACAACACATGAGAGTTCATTCACAAGATAAACCATATCAGTGTTCAGAGTGTTTGAAAGACTTTTCACAAAAATCACATCTTATACAACACATGAGAGTTCATTCACAAGATAAACCATATCAGTGTTCAGAGTGTTTGAAAGACTTTTCATGTAAATCACATCTAATAAGACACATGAGAGTTCATTCACAAGATAAACCATATCAGTGTTCAGAGTGTTTGAAAGACTTTAAACAAAAATCACATCTAATACAACACATGAGAGTTCATTCACAAGATAAACCATATCAGTGTGCAGAGTGTTTGAAAGACTTTTCACGTAAATCACATCTAATAAGACACATGAGAGTTCATTCACAAGATAAACCATATCAGTGTTCAGAGTGTTTGAAAGACTTTTCACAAAAATCACATCTTATACAACACATGAGAGTTCATTCACAAGATAAACCATATCAGTGTTCAGAGTGTTTGAAAGACTTTTCACGTAAAACAAATCTAATAAGACACATGAGAGTTCATTCACAAGATAAACCCGCTTCAAGGGAGGCTCCTTGGCATGGTGAAGAGGCTCTTGGTCTGAGGAATTAGACCTTTTGGTCTCCTTTCTCTGAACAAACCTAATTACCCTCCACTCCCCCCTCCCCTTCCCCTTCCTCCACTTTCCCTTCCCTCTTCCCCTCCCCTATCCCCTCCTTGTTTTCAGCCTTTGGAATTCTCCCCTAAGGCATAATGGTTCCTAGGTAGGGGGAAGGATACAGTGGTCCATCCCATTCCATTGAGGTTCTTGGCGGTGGTGTAGTTTGCCGTGGAATCTGGATCGCCTAGGGATGTCCCGGTCCCCCTCTGGTCTCCCAGGGGTGGCTTTGGGTGTCTTTCGGGTGACAGGTGTATCTCTGGAGGCCACCTTTCGGATTCCGGGAGTGGTGGCTAAGGAAGGTATGCTTTGTGGTGGGTGTCCGGCCGCCCTCTTTTGTCCACCGAGGTGGCTCGGTGGATGTGAGGTTGCTATCCCGGATTGCTGGTTTACTGGCATGAAGGGTAGGGTATGGTACGGGTTCCATTCCGCATCTGCACTACTTGCGGTGTTGAGGTTCTCTTGGACACGGAGGGGGATTTATGCCCCTTTTATTCCTCCTAGGAGCTATTCCTCCACATTCCCTCTGCCCTTTTTTATTTTTTTTTTTTTTTTTTTTTTCAAAAACAAAAAGAAAGAAGTAACTTAACCATGGACATCCAACTCTGTGAACCTACTACCCCGGGCCCCTTCCTGTTACTGCACCCTGTTCTGACCCTGCCTCGTTAATGGACCACTCTTCAGACACTTCCAATACCCCTGTACCTCTTGCTGGTGCCGGTTCGTCACCTGCTTCATGTACCGGGGTTCCAACTGGCCCTTTTGATACGCCTAACCTCCGCTCTTCTCAGACCATACTTCCGGCATCTCTCTGTACTGTGCAGCAATTTTCGGGTTGCTCACCCGTCCCATGTCGGACCAACGCTGGTCCCACTTCTAAACGCCCAAGACCCTTACATGATGATGCTTCGTTGCTTCATTCTCTTTCAGCTCAGAAACAACCAGGTTGTCACGCACTCCCCTTAAATACTATGTTTCACACTACACAATAGACTAAGTTTTTTACTCTGAGACCAACTTCCTCTTACTGGCTAATTTTCCGATCCTAATATTGGTAAGGCGCTCCTACATCACGCTCTCAAAAGCGGCACATGTATCGTCATGGTCCAGAATGCTGGCCAAGCTCACAATCTTTCTCCCCTTACTACCATAGATGCTATTCCTGTCACTATTGAAAAACATCACTCTCTCAATTCTTGTAGTGGTACTGTCATTCTACCACATACCATTGTCCAATAGAATTTCCAAACATGTGGTGGTGGCATTCAGGAGCAGCTTGAGCTCCAAGACCTTCCTATACTCAAAGTTGACACTTTTGTCCTCCCTGGTGTCAGGGAAGACGATGGATGTCCTTGCAATATTGCTCGCTTACCATTTGACTGCTGTGACCTTCTGCTCTCGGTTTACATTGCAGGACACCGTTTACAAGTTCAAAAGGTGATCCCTACACTGCAACAGTCTAGAAAAAATGCTGGGGTATTCTGGCGCAGCTCAAGACTCCATAAAATTGACACTTTTGTCCTCCCAGCTGGGGCAAGGCGATCTGCAAATCCTTCTTTGTGTCTACCTCTCTGCTCTATTGTCGTGAGGGACACCTCATCTTACATCTCGCTGTTGTCAAGTTTACTTAAATGAGCGTGAAATCCGTTGTCTCAAAGAGGCGGAAGGCTTCCCATATGCTATGGCTGTCTCTCATCTACGCCTTCAAGGGAGACTTCCTCGTATTTCCTATTCTTGCGTTACTAAACTTTCCCCCAATTCTGGGGTCCCAACTCCCGCAGCTTCCTCTGTTGTCACCCCATCCTCAGTCACCCCTGTCTCGAATTCTTTTGCTCTCCTGGGCTCCAAGGTCCCTACCTCGGCACCCCTACTGTACTCACCTCTTCCTCTACTCACTCTCACAGTTCTGTGTCTACACGCCCTCGTCCAACACCTCAGCCTCACCGCCCCTCTCCTCAGAAGTCCAGCAAAAAATCCCATTTGTTAAACTCTCCTCTCACCCCTCCTTCCCTTCTCCATCCTGCACATCTATGCCTGGTTTCTCATCTCAACTAGTTCTGTTGTGTGTGTGGAGGTTCATCTTCCTCTTTGTTCATTGCCTTCATCCACTGTCCCCTCCCAAGTTTCTTCCTCTACTGCCCCTTCCCAGGTCGCTTCCACTCCTGTCCCCTCCCAAGCCCCTTCAACAGTTTCCTCTTCCATTTCCTCACCTCCTACTTTAGTACAGTCCATAGTCTCCCCGATTATTGCTCACCCTCCTCCTTCCATCTCTAATGTGGTCCCACATCCTGCGTCTTTGTCCTCTGAAATGCTAGAAGCTATCGCAGAATATATTACGAAGACTCCAACGTTGATGGACACCCCTCCACCTCCGGTTCCTCCTCTCTCCTCTCTGTCTACACCCCTCCTTCCTCCACAACAGTCCAATCCTTCACTGCTTACAAATCTGCTGCCTCCACATGTGGACTTTTCTAACCCTACTAGTCCATAGATACCTCTACTTTCGGCCTTCTTGTACCTTTCTCTTTGTAAATCATTGCTTATTTACAGTGGAATATCCACGGCCTCAGGGGTAACCATTGTGAGCTTCAGGTGTTGCTCTCCCAGTTTTCCCCTGTTGGTGTCTGTTTACAAGAACCCAAATTACACTCTGCTGTTATCCATCCCTTCTCGGGCTATGATTTATTATATTCATCGGATCTTTTTTCCGATGGAACCTTTAATGAAAGTGCTCTTCTTATACGCACTGGTATTCCATACCGTCAGCTCTTTGTTCATACTTTTCTGCATTATACTACAGCCCATATCCACTTGAATAAGTGGAATACACTCTGTTTTTTGCATCTCTCCCCTTCTCGGGCATTGTGTATCCCACACATTGCTTTTCTGGTTTCTTCCTTACCGCCACCCCTTCTGTTACTTGGCGATTTTAATGCCCACCATTTTCTCTGGGGGGTCTCACTGTGACTCCACAGCATACAGTTGGAGGCTTTCTTGCTTCTCTACCCCTCCATGTTTTAAATAAGGGTACTCCCACCCATTTTGATCCTCGAACTCATTCTTTCTCTTGCATCGATCTCTCCGTCTGCTCTTCCTCAACTGTCCTCGACTTCACCTGGTCTGTCCTCTTGGACTTGCATAACAGCTATCGTTTTCCAATCATCCTTATGTCTCCTTCATATTCTCCACCTTCTCAAGCACATGCTAACAATTTGACCTGGCGAATTGGGACCTTTACGCACATCTTACTGCTTTTCATGAGGCTCCTTCCTCGTCCTCCATTGATGAGGTTTTACATCTCTTCTCGTCCTCCGTCTTAACCACAGCTTCACATTCTATTCCCCAAACCTCTGGCAAGCATTCTCAGAAGTGCATGCCTTGGTGGTCTCCTGCTTGTGCTCGGGCAGTACATTTGAAATGAGCTGCGTGGGGCAGATACCGGTACAACAGAACCACAGAGAGATGCCTTGATTTTAAACAGTAGAGAGCAATTGCTCACCGTGTCATCTGTGATGCTAAACGCACTTGCTGGCAGGATTACGTTTCTTCCGTCACTTTGGCTTCCTCGATGAGTGCAGGTTGGAGAAAAGTATGGAAACTGAGTGGTAAATTCTCCCCCGACTCGGCTCCTGTTCTTCGGGTTGCCAGTGTCGATATAGCATAGCACACCCTCTTGCCGTTGCCACTGAAATTGATAATCATCTGGTTCGCATTTCTCAGGGTCTCCATCTATTTCCCTCATTCCTTCTAAGTCTGCCAGCGAGTTAAAGCCCTTAGATTTTTCTTCTCTCGGAGAAGAATCTTATAATGTGCCTTTTACCCTTCAAGAACTGGAGGCAACACTCCGCTTGCCACTGATTGGCAGCTGGGCCAGACGGCATACATATTCGTATGCTACAGCATTTACATCAGTCAGCTCTTGCAGTCCTCTTACGACTCTTTAATCTTATATAGTCACAAGGAGTTCTTCCCCAGCTGTGGAAATCTGCTATTGTTCTCCCTTTTCGCAAACCGGGTGGTACTGGACATGATACCTCCCACTACCGTCCCATCGCTCTTACCAGTGCAGTTTTCAAGGTGATGGAATGTCTAGTTAACAGACGTTTGATGTGGAATTTAGAGATGCACAGTAGTCTCTCCACTAGTCAATATGGCTTTCGTAAGGGCCATTGTGCTATTGACCCCTTACTGTGCTTGGATACGAATCTTCGTAATGCCTTTGCTAATAACCACTCGGTTATCGATATCTTTTTTGACCTGGAGAAAGCTTATGACTCAACTTGGAGGTATAATATCTTGTCCCAGGCCCACTCCTTAGGCCTCCGAGGCAATCTCCCATTTTTCCTTAAGGCCTAGCTAACTGAAAGACATTTCTGTGTCCGGGTTAATAATATACTTTCCATGGAGTTTGTCCAAGCTCAAGGTGTCCCGTAGGGATGTGTTCTGAGCACAACACTCTTTCTCCTTGCTATACATAATCTGGCATCTACTCTCCCATCCAATATTTGGTCATCGCTTCATGTTGATGATTTTGCTATAGCTTGTGCGGGTGCTGACTGTCACCTCATTGCAGTTTCATACCAGTATGGCATGAACCGTGTTTCTTGTTGGGCCATCACTCACTGGTTTAAATTTTCTAGTAGTAAAACTCCTCTTTAACCCTTTGGGGGTCCAAGGGGTCTCTCTGAAACTCGTTCTCAGGGTCCTCGAATTTAAAAAAAAAAAAACATTTTTTCTTATGGAATGATAGAGAATCTTTTTCCGATCATAACGCCACAAAAATTATGAAATTTGATCAAAAACTAACGGAATTATGCTTTTGCGAAGTTAGCTGTAGCATGACACTTACGCATCAGCGATTTCGCCAACTTTGAGACCTATTTTCGGCACATTCCTATGTTTCAGTCTACTACAATTATAGCTATTTTGCTAGAACTCCATTTCTTCTATCGATTGAGTACAAGAAACTGCCTATTTACCAATTTCAACTACCCAAATTAGTGGTCAAAAAATGGCAATTTGGCCAATTTCACACAAATTTTAAACGATGCCAATTTCAAAATAGTGTCCATAATAAACAAGGCAGACATTCCTGGCACTAAAATAACATCTTCTCTGTTCATTAGTCATGTCTCCAGGCCCCTCTTACATTACTTTTGCTTTCCATTTTGAATTTTTATTCTCACAAAAAATAGAAGATTTACTGTTATGTATACAAGTGCATCACTGTAAAAATAGTATAAATAATATCAGCGCTTTTGTGCAAGAATATTAGACTCTCCAGTTGATGTGTATTGGATGCATGGTGTGATTTGTTTACTCCTGAACATCGGCCAAAATCGAACATTTTCACTACTTTGCGCTCAGTTTCAAGGTACTTGCCTCTTTAAGGGGGGCTCCTTGTTGTGGTAAAGAGGCTATTGGTCTGAGGAATTGGACCTCTTGGTCTTCTTCCTCAGACCGAACCTAATTACCCCCCAATCCCCCCTTCCCTATCCCATCTCCATCCTCCCTTTTTCCCTTTCCTCCTCTTCCTCCTCATCCCTCCCTTAGTTTCTTCCCAGTTTTACCCTGGGAGCTTCTCTCCTCAGGCATTCTCGTTCCTAGGTAGGGGGAAGGGTATCGTGGTCCATCCCATTCCGTTGAGGTCCTTGGCGGTGGTGTAGTTTGCCGTGGAATCTGGATCGCCTGGGGATGTCCCGATCCCTCTCCGGTCACCCGAGGGGTGGCCTTGGGTATCTTTCAGGCGACGGGTGTATCTCTGGAGGCCACCTTTCGGATTCCGGGGGTGGTGACCGAAGGCGGTATGCTTTGTGGCGGATATCCAGCCGCCCTCTCTTTTGTCCGCCGAGATGGCTCGGTGGATGTGAGGTTGCTATCCCGGATTGCTGGTTTACTGGCATGAAGGGTAGGGTATGGCACGGGTTCCATGCAGCATCTGCACTACTTGCGGTGTTGAGGTCCTCTTGGGCACGGAGGGGGATTTACGCCCCTTTCATTCCTCCACGTTCCCCCCTTTTTTTATTCTTTTTTTTATTTTTATTTTATTTTCTTTCTTTTTTTTCTTAAAAACAAAAAGAAAGAAGTAACCTAACCAGGGATGCCCTAATCCTTGACTCTACCCCCGGGCCCCTTGATATCGCACCTAGTTCTGACCCTACCTTGTTAATGGATAACTCTTCGGACAACCCTAATACCCCTGTACCTGAAGCAGATGCCAGTTCGACACCTGCTTCAGGTCCCAGGTACCTGACTGGCCCTTTCGATACATCTGACCTTCGTTCTTCTCTGACCTTGATTCCGGCTTCTCCCTCGACGGTGCGGCAATTTTCGAATCGCTCGCCCATCTCACATCGGACCACCCCCTGTCCCACACCCAAACGACCAAGACCCACACATGACGATTCGACACTTCCTTCTCGTTCATCTCAGAAACGACCAGCTCGTCACGCACTCCCCTTAAACTCTCTGTTTCAAACTACTCAATGGACGAAGTTTTTTACTCTGCGACCGACTTCTCCTAATACCTATCTTTCAGACCATAGTATTGGTAAAGCTCTGCTACACCATGTTGGTAAAGACATCTCATTTCACGCTCTCAAGAGCGGCACTCGCATCATCACGGTCCAGAATGCTGTCCAAGCTCGGGATCTTTCTCTTCTTACAACCATAGATTCTGCTCCTGTTACTATTGACAAGCACCATTCCCTCAATTCTTGTTGTGGTTCTGTCATTTTGCCCCACACCATTGTCCAACGGAATTTCCAGACATGTGGTGATGACATTTTAGAGCAGCTTGAGCTCCAAGAACTCCCTATCCTTAAAGTTGACACTTTTGTCCTCCCTGCCAATAAGCGAAGACGTTATCCTTGCAATATAGCTCGTTTAACATTTGACTGCCATGAACTACCACCTTCGGTTTACATTGCAGGTCAACGTTTAAAAGTCTGAAAGGTGACCCCTACACCACAACAGTGTAGAAACTGCTGGCCTTTTGGTCATCCAGTGAAATATTGCAGGTCCATGGCCGAATGCCCAGTCTGTGGTGCTGACGACCATGCCAGTTCTTCTTGTACTCTACCTCCCTCTTGCCTTAACTGTCATGAGGCACATCCATCGTATTCTCGCCGTTGTCAGGTTTACCTGAATGAGCGGGAAATCCGTTGTCTCAAAGAGGCGGAAGGCTTCTCATATGCTATGGCCGTCTCTCATCTACGCCTTCAAGGGAGACTTCCCAGCATTTCCTATTCTCGAATTGCTAAACGTCGCCCCGCTTCTGGGGTCCCAACTTCCACGGCTTCTGTGGTCACCTCATCCTCAATCACCCCTGTCTCGAATCCTTTTGATATTCTTGGCTCTGAGGTCCCTACCTCGGCTTCCTATACTGTCCACACTCCTTCCTCTACTCACTCGCACAATTCTGAGTCTACACATCCTCGTCCTTCACCTAAACCTCAGCGCCCCCCTTCTCATAAGCCTAGCAAAAAATCCCTACTGCCAGGTTCTTCGCCTCTGACTAGTTCTATAACGTGTGTGGAAGTTCATCCTCCTCCTCATACACTACCTTCATCCCTGTCCCCTCCCAAGCCCCTTCCACAGTTTCCTCTTCTATCTCCTCGCCCTCTACTTTAGTACAGTCTATAGACTCCCCTATCGTTGCTCACTCTTCTTCCATTTCTAATTTAGTCCCACATTCTGCATCTTTGACTTCCGAAACACTGGAAGTTATTGCAGAATATATTTCTGGACCGATGATGGACACTATTCCACTTGAGGTTCCTCATCTCTCTTCTTCGTCTCAACCCCCTCTTCCTTCACAACGTCCTCCTCCTTCTCTGATTACAGGTCTTCCGCTACCTCCACACATGGACTTTTCTAACCCTAGTCCATAGATTCCTCTCACTTCCACTTATATCTTTCTCTCCATAAATCATGGCTTATTTGCATTGGAATATCCGAGGCCTCAGGGGTAACCGGGGTGAGCTTCAGGTGTTGCTCTCTCAGTTTTTCCCTGTTGGGGTCTGTTTGCAAGAACCCAAATTACAATCCACTGTTATCAGGCCCTTTTCAGGCTATGATTTGTTATATTCATCGGATCCTTTTTCCGATGGAACCTTTAACGAAAGTGCTCTTCTTATACGCACTGGTGTTCCATACCGTCAGCTGTATGTTCCTTCTTCCTTACATTACACCGCAGCCCGTATCCACTTGAATAAGTGGTATACACTCTGTTCTTTATATCTCTCCCCTTCGCGGGCAATGTCTATTCCGGATGTTGATTTTCTGGTTTCTTCCTTACCGCCACCCCTTCTATTACTTGGCGATTTTAACGCACACCATTTTCTCTGGGGAGGGTCGCACTGTGACTCCCGTGGCATTCAGTTGGAGGCATTTCTTGCTTCTCTTTCCCTCCATGTTTTAAATACGGGTACTCCTACCCATTTTTATCCCCAAACTCATACTTTCTCCTGCATCGATCTTTCCATCTGCTGTTCATCTACTGTCCTTGACTTCACCTGGTCTGTTCTCCCGGACTTACATGACAGCGATCATTTCCCAATCATCCTTAAGTCCCCTCTGTTTTCTCCACCTCCTCATTGCCCACGCTGGCAATTTGACCGGCGAAATGGGACCTTTACGCACATCTTACTGCCTTTCATGAGGTTCCTACCTCGTCCTCCATTGATGAGGTTTTACATCTCTTTTCGTCCTCCATCTTTACAGCGGCTTCACATTATATTTCCCAAACCTCGGGCAAGCATCCTCAGAAGTGCATGCCTTGGTGGTCTCCTGCTTGTGCTCGGGCAGTGTGTTTGAAACGCGCTGCATGGGGCAGGTATCGGTATAACAGAACCACAGAGAGACTCCTTGATTTCAAGCAGAAGAGAGCTATTGCTCGCCGTGTCATACGTGATGCTAAACGCACTTGCTGGCGAGATTACGTTTCTACTGTCACTTCGGCTTCCTCGATGAGTGCAGTCTGGAAGAAAGTGTGGAAATTAAGTGGTAAATTCTCCCGCGACCCGGCTCCTGTTCTTCAGGTTGCTGGTGTTGATATAGCAATCCCTCTTGCCGTTGCAACTGAAATTGGTAATCATCTCGTCCGCATTTCTCAGGGGCTGCATCTATTTCCCTCATTCCTTCTAAGTCTGCCAGCGAGTTAAAGCCCTTAGATTTTTCTTCTCTTAGAGAAGAATCCTATAATGTGCCTTTTACCCTTCAAGAACTGGAGGCAACACTCTCTGCTTGCCGATCATCGGCAGCTGGGCCAGACGGCATACATACAGTAGAACGTCATTTAGCACGAGATTATGTTGCACGTTACCGGTATTGCATGATTTAAGATTTGCGACACATTATCATCTTACACGACGTAAAGATGATATTACATGGTTCGGCAGGAGGGGAAAAGTTTTGAGCGCATGGTTATTTACTGCCTAAGAATCCTCATGCTTTGAGGAAAAGGGAATTTGTTTTTCCTTCTTGCAAACTAAGTTTATTCAGATACACGGGGCCAGGAGCTGAGTCTCGACCCCTGCAACCACAATTAGGTGAGTACAGTTACATACATTACCATACATAGCAGCATATGTGTAGAGAACCTAGGATAACCCAAGTCAGTCAATGGAAATACTGTCACTCTGACTTTTTTGGGTTATCCTAGGTTCTCTACACATATGCTGCTATGTATGATAATCTTCGTAACTGTATCTGTGTATACCTGAATAAACTTAGTTTGTGGGAAGGAAAAACAAATAACCATTCTCACAAGCAGTCTTGTTACTACTACTGTTGTGGTTCAGCAGACACTACCCGCCTTACCCAGCCACCACGGACCCCAGCATTCATATGTATTTCATACGCGTCAATTAGTCCTGGCTACAAGCCAGCCAGCTGTGTGTGTGAAGAATAAGAGTGAATTGTGTTTTGATCTTGAATTAACGAAGAAAACACAGATATAAGACAAGACATAACCTGTGGCCGTAATGAAGTGTTACTTTGTACAAATAAAAAGATGTAAACATAAGTTTGTGTGACTGACTGACTGAATGACTTGACTGACTGACTGAATGACTTGACTGACTGACTGAATGACTTGACTGACTGACTGAATGACTTGACTGACTGACTGAATGACTTGACTGACTGAATGAATGACTTGACTGACTGACTGAATGACTTGACTGACTGACTGAATGACTTGACTGACTTACTGAATGACTTGACTGACTTACTGAATGACTTGACTGACTTACTGAATGACTTGACTGACTTACTGAATGACTTGACTGACTTACTGAATGACTTGACTGACTTACTGAATGACTTGACTGACTTACTGAATGACTTGACTGACTTACTGAATGACTTGACTGACTTACTGAATGACTTGACTGACTTACTGAATGACTTGACTGACTTACTGAATGACTTGACTGACTTTAAAGTTAGACACTCAGTTCAACCATCAACTTCAGTTCAAGAACTTCTACTATCCACCTCAGCCCAGTAGGGCCACACCATCCATATCCACTCTTCACTACCATCCACAAACATCATTACCCACAATTTAAGGTAAGAAATACTATTATTTCTATTGCATTTGTAGTCTTAATTAGTAATAGATCATGACAACGAACTAAAATTACATATTGGCCTTCAATTTTTGCAAGATATGTTGGTCTAAAAAAACTTGTTTGGCTTTTTGGGGACTCTCAAACACGTAACCCTATTTTTCCCATAAGTTCTGTTAATTATTTAAGACAAAATTATCTAACAAGACTTTTTCAGGAACGTAACTATCGTGCTAAATGACGTTCTACTGTATTCATATGCTACAGCATTTACATCAGTCTGCTCTTACTGTCCTCTTACGACTCTTTAATCTTATATGGTCGCAAGGAGTTATTCCCCAGCTGTGGAAGTCTGCTATTGTTCTCCCTTTTCGAAAACCAGGTGCTACGGGACGTGATCCCTCTCACTACCGTCCCATCGCTCTTACCAGTGCAATTTGCAGGTGATGGAACGTCTAGTTAATAGACGTTTGATGTGGTATTTAGAGACTCACAATAGTCTCTCCCTAGTCAGTATGGTTTCCGTAAGGGCCGTTCTGCCATTGACCCTTGCTGCGCTTAGATACGTATATTCGTAATGCCTTTGCGAATAACTATTCGGTTATCGCTATCTTTTCGACCTTGAGAAGGCTTATGATACAACTTGGAGATATAATATCTTGGCCCAGGCCCACTCCTTAGGCCTCCGAGGCAACCTACCATTCTTTCTTAAGGCTTTCTTAACTGACAGACATTTCCAGGTCCGGGTTAGTAATGAACTCTCCCGGAATTTGTCCAAGCTGAAGGTGTCCCCAGGGATGTGTTCTGAGCACAACACTTTTTCTGCTTGCTATAAATAATCTGGCATCTGTTCTCCCATCCAATATTTGGTCATCGCTCTATGTGGATGACTTTGCTATAGCTTGTGCAGGTGCTGACTGTCACCTCATTGCAGTTTCCTCTAGCATGCCATCAACCGGGTTTCTGATTGGGCCACCACTCACGGGTTTAAATTTTCTAGTGGCAAAACTCATCAAATTACGTTCACTAGACGTTCAGTGGTCTCTGATCATCCATTGTACCTATACGGCTCACGTATCCCAGAACGTGATACAGTCAGGTTTCTTGGCCTCCTGTTTGACCGCAGATTGTCCTGGAAACCTCACATTACCTCTCTGAAGGTGACTTGTCATAGCCGGCTGAACCTCCTTAAAACCCTCGCACATCTTTCATGGGGGGCTGATCGTAGAACTCTCCTTCGCCTACATTCGGCCCTAATTCTATCGAAACTCGATTATGGTGACCAGATATATTCAGCAGCCTCTCCTGCCACTCTTTCCAGCCTTAATCCCATCCATCACCAGGGATTACGCTTATGCCTTGGTGCTTTTCGTTCTTCCCCGGTTGAGAGCCTCTATGTAGAAGCGAACATTCCATCCTTGTCCGATCGTCGTGATGCACATTGCATTCGCTATTATGTTCGCTCTCATGACCTCTGCAATCCTTCCATGTATAGGATTGTCACAGATGTTAGTAGACGCTCGTTATTTGTTCGTCGGTCCTGGAAACCTCACATTACCTCTCTGAAGGCGACTTGTCATAGCCGGCTGAACCTCCTTAAAACCCTTGCACATCTTTCATGGGGGGCTGATCTTAGAACTCTCCTTCGCCTACATTCGGCCCTAATTCTATCAAAACTCGATTATGGTGACCAGATATATTCGGCAGCCTCTCCTGCCACTCTTTCCAGCCTTAATCCCATCCATCACCAGGGATTACGCTTATGCCTTGGTGCTTTTCGTTCTTCCCCGGTTGAGAGCCTCTATGTAGAAGCGAACATTCCATCCTTGTCCGATCGTCGTGATGCACATTGCATTCGCTATTATGTTCGCTCTCATGACCTCCGCAATCCTTCCATGTATAGGATTGTCACAGATGTTAGTAGACGCTCGTTATTTGTTCGTCGGTCCTGTTTACTTCGTCCCTTTTCTCTTCGTCTGCATTCACTCTTGTCTTCCCTTCAGCTTCCGCCTTTATATGTTCATGTGGCTTCACCCTTTCCTCTACCCCCTTGGGAAGTTCCTGCTGTCCGTGTCTGTTCTATTCCTCTACCTTGCGCGAAAGCCCAACTACCTACGGTGGCTTCTCGCTCTTTCTTTCTAGACCATTTCCGTTCTCATTCCTATGCCATCGCAGTATATACCGATGATTCAAAGTCATCTGACGGCATCGGATTCGCAGCAGTGTTTCCGGACAGCGTTGTACGAGGGCATCTATTACCCTCGGCTAGCATATATACGGCTGAATTGTATGCCATTCTTGTGGCACTTATCCGTATTGCATCTATGCCTGTATCACCATTTGTGGTCGTTTCAGACTCCCTTAGTGCTTTACAGGCTATCCGTAAAATTGATACACCTCGCCCCCTAGTTCTTCGTATCCACCTTTGGTTACGCCGTATCTTTAGCAAGCATAAAGATGTTGTTTTTTGTTGGGTCCCTGGTCATGTTGACATACAGGGCAATGAACAGGCAGACACTGCTGCGCGGTCAGCAGTACATGACCTTCCAGTTTCATATAGAGGTGTTCCTTTCACGGACTATTTTGCGGTCGTTGCTACCCACCTTCGCACCCGTTGGCAACAACGCTGGTCTGACCTGCTGAATAACAAACTTCATTCTATTAAACAGGTTATAGGTTTCTGGCCTTCTTCTTGTCACCAATGTCGAGGTTGGGAGACTACTCTCTCCCGTCTTCGCATCGGCCACACTCGTCTTACTCACGGGTATCTCATGGAGAGGCTCCCAGCCCCTCTCTGTGAGCATTGTCAGGTTCCAGTGTCTGTTCGACATATCCTGTTGGACTGCCCACTCTATCAACGAGCACGCAGAATTTACCTTCAACGACGTCTTCGCTCTGTGGCCCTTTCTTTACCTTCCCTTCTTGCAGATGGACCCTCCTTTAATCCTGACTCTCTTGTTGACTTTTTGACAGAAACTGACTTACTACACAAACTCTGAAGATTATACCTTTAGCACCTCCCTCAGTCCCTTCTACCTTGATCTCTTGCTACCCTCCTCCCCTGCACTACCCACTGTCATCTAGCACTCCATACCCTACTAATCGTCCATCTCCCTCTTACACCTCACTCTCCCTGCATCCTACAATAACCTGCAGTGCTGTATAACCCCTGTGGTTTAGCGCTTCTATTTGATTATAATAATAATAATAATCACCCCCTAGTTCTTCGTATCCACCTTTGGTTACGCTGTATCTTTAGCAAGCATAAAGATATTGTCTTTTGTTGGGTCCCTGGTCATGTTGACGTACAGGGCAATGAACAGGCAGACACTGCTGCGCGATCAGCAGTACATGACCTTCCAGTTTCATATAGAGGTGTTCCTTTCATGGACTATTTTGCGGTCATTGCTACCCACCTTCGCACCCATTGGCAACAACGCTGGTCTGACCTGCTGAATAACAAACTTCATTCTATTAAACCGGTTATAGGTTTCTGGCCTTCTTCTTGTCACCAATGTCGAGGTTGGGAGACTACACTCTCCCGTCTTCGCATCGGCCACACTCGTCTTACTCACGGGTATCTCATGGAGAGGCTCCCTGCCCCTCTCTGTGAGCATTGTCAGGTTCCAGTGTCTGTTCGACATATCCTGTTGGACTGCCCACTCTATCAACGAGCACACAGAATTTACCTCCAACGACGTCTTCGCTCTGCGGCCCTTTCTTTACCTTCCCTTCTTGCAGATGGACCCTCCTTTAATCCTGACTCTCTCATTGACTTTTTGACAGAAACTGACTTACTACACAAACTCTGAAGATTATACCTCTAGCACCTCCCTCAGTCCCTTCTACCTCGATCTCTTGCTACCCTCCACCCCTGCACTATCCACCGTCATCCTCTTTAAGGGGGGCTCCTTGACGAGGTAAAGAGGCTATCGGTCTGAGGAATTGGACCTTTTGGTCTTCTTCCTCAGACCGAACCTAATTACCCCCCAATCCCCCCTCCCTTTTCCCATCTTCCCCATCCTCCCTTTTCCCTTTCCTCCTCCTCCTCCTCATCCCTCCCTTATTTCCTTCCCAGTTTTACCCTGGGAGCTTCTCTCCTCAGGCATTCTAGTTCCTAGGTAGGGGGAAGGGTATCGTAGTCCATCCCATTCCGTTGAGGTCCTTGGCGGTGGTGTAGTTTGCCGTGGAATCTGGATCGCCTGGGATGTCCGGATCCTCTCCGGTCACCCGGGGTGGCTTGGGTATCTTTCGGGCGACTGGTGTATCTCTGAGGCCCCCTTTTCGGATTCCGGGTGGTGGCCGAAGGCGGTATGCTTTGTGGCGGATATCCGGCTGCCCTCTCTTTGTCCGCCGAGATGGCTCAGTGGATGTGAGGTTGCTATCCCGGATTGCTGGTTTACTGGCATGAAGGGTAGGGTATGGCACGGGTTCCATGCAGCATCTGCACTACTTGCGGTGTTGAGGTCCTCTTGGGCACGGAGGGGATTTGCGCTCCCTTTCATTCCTCCTAGGACCTATTCCTCCACGTTCCCTTTTTTTATTCTTTTTTTATTTTTATTTTCTTTGCTTCTTTTTTTTTCTTAAAAATAAAAAGAAAGAAGTAACCTAACCATGGCTGACCCAATCCATGAACCCACTACCCCGGGCCCCTTCCTGATACCGCACCCAGTACTGACCCTGCCTCGTTAACGGATGACTCTTGGACACCTCTCATGCCCCTGTACCTCTTGCTGGTGCTGGTTCGTCACCTGCTTCAGGTACCAGGGTCCCGACTGGCCCTTTCGATACGTCCTGACCTTCGCTCTTCTCTGACCTTGAGTCCGCTTCTCCTCGACGGTGCGGCATTTGAATCGTCGCCCGTCTCCCATCGGACCACCCCGGTCCCACACAAAACGACCAAGACCCACACATGACGATTCGACACTCCCTTCTCGCTCATCTCAGAAACGACCAGCTCGTCACGCACTCCCCTTAAACTCTCTGTTTCAAACTACTCAATGGACGAAATTTTTTACTCTGCAACTGACTTCTCCTAATACCTATCTTTCAGATCATAGTATTGGTAAAGCTCTGCTACGCCATGTTGGTAAAGACATCTCATTTCACGCTCTCAAGAGCGGCACTCGCATCATCACTGTCCAGAATGCTGGCCAAGCTCGCGATCTTTCTCTTCTTACGACCATTGACACTACACCTGTTACTATTGACAAGCACCATTCCCTTAATTCTTGTTGTGGTTCTGTCATTTTGCCCCACACCATTGTCCAACGGAATTTCCAGACATGTGGTGATGACATTTTCGAGCAGCTTGAGCTCCAAGAACTCCCTATCCTTAAAGTTGACACTTTTGTCCTCCCAGCCAATAAGCGAAGACGTTATCCTTGCAATATAGCTCGTTTAACGTTTGACTGCCGAGAACTGCCACCTTCGGTCTACATTGCAGGTCAACGTTTACAAGTTCGAAAGGTGACTCTACACCGCAGCAGTGTAGAAACTGCTGGCGTTTTGGTCATCCAGCAAAATATTGCAGGTCCATGGCCGAATGCCCAGTCTGTGGTGCTGACGACCGTGCCAGTTCTTCTTGTACTCTACCTCCTCTTGCCTTAATTGTCATGAGGCACATCCTTCATATTCTCGCCGTTGTCAGGTTTACCTGAATGAGCGGAAATCCCTTGTCTCAAAGAGGCGGAAGGCTTCTCCTATGCTATGGCTGTCTCGCATCTTCGCCTTCAAGGGAAACTTCCCGTATTTCTTATTCTCGAATTGCTAAACACGCCCGCTTCTGTGGTCCCAACTTCCACGGCTTCCTCGTGGTCGCCATCCTCCGTCACCCTGTCTCGAATCCTTTTTATGTTCTTGCCCGAGGTCCCTACCTCGGCTTCCCATACTATCCACACTCCTTCCTCTATTCACTCGCACAGTTCTGAGTCTACACGTCCTCGTCCTACACCTAAACCTCAGCCCCTCTTATAAGCCCGGCAAAAATCCCTATTGCCAGGTTCTTCGCTCCGACTAGTTCTGTAACTGTGTGGAGGTTCATCCTCCTCCTCATACACTACCTTCATCCCCTGTCCCTCCCAAGTCCCTACGACAGTTCCCTCTTCTACCTCCTCGCTCCTCTACTTTAGTACAGTCTATAGACTCCCGATAGTTTCTTCCATTTTTAATGTAGTCTCCCATTCTGCATCTTTGACTTCAAACACTGAAGCTATTGCAGAATATATTTCAGAGACTGGGCTGATGATGGACACTACTCCATCTGAGGTTCCTAATCTCTCTCTTCGTCTCAACCCCTCTTCCTTCACAACGCCTCCTCCCTCTCTGATTACAGGTCTTCCGCTACCTCCACAGTGGACTTTTCTAACCCTAGTCCATAGCTTCTCTCACTACCACTTCTATCTTTTTCTCCATAAATCATGGCTTATTTGCAGTGGAATATCCAACGCCTCAGGGATAACAGGTGAGCTTCAGGTGTTGCTCTCCCAGTTTTTCCCCATTGGGGTCTGTTTGCAAGAACCCAAATTACAATCCACTGTTATCAGCCCTTTTCAGGCTATAATTTGTTATATTCATCGGATCCTTTTTCCGATGGAACCTTTAACGAAAGTGCTCTCCTTATACGCACTGGTGTTCCATACCGTCAGCTCTATGTCCCTTCTTCCTTACATTACACAGCAGCCCGTATCCACTTGAATAAGTGGTATACACTCTGTTCTTTATATTTTCCTTCACGGGCATTGTCTATCCCAGATGTTGATTTTCTGGTTTCTTCCTTACCGCCACCCCTTCTATTACTTGGCGATTTTAACGCGCACCACTTTCTCTGGGAGGGTCGCACTGTGACTCCCTTGGCATTCAGTTGGAGGCATTTTTGCTTCTCTTCCTCCATGTTTTAAATACGGGTACTCCTACCCATTTTGATCCCCGAACTCATTCTTTCTCCTGCATCGATCTTTCCATCTGCTCTTCATCAATTGTCCTTGACTTCACCTGGTCTGTCCTCCCGGACTTACATGACAGCGATCATTTCCCAATTATCCTAAAGTCCCTCTGTTTTCTCCACCTCCTCATTGCCCACGCTGGCAATTTGACCGAGCGAAATGGGACCTTACGCACATCTTACTGCCTTTCATGAGGTTCCTACTCGTCCTCCATTGATGAGGTTTTACATCTCTTTCGTCCTCCATCTTCACAGCGGCTTCACATTCTATTCCCCAAACCTCGGGCAAGCATCCTCAGAAGTGCATGCCTTGGTGGTCTCCTACTTGTGCTCGGCAGTGCGTTGAAACGCGCTGCATGGGGCAGGTATCGGTATAACAGAACCACAGAGAGACTCCTTGATTTCAAGCAGAAGAGAGCTATTGCTCGCCGTGTCATACGTGATGCTAAACGCACTTGCTGGCGAGATTACGTTTCTACTGTCACTTCGGCTTCCTCGATGAGTGCAGTCTGGAAGAAAGTGTGGAAATTGAGTGGTAAATTCTCCCCCGACCCGGCTCCTGTTCTTCAGGTTGCTGGTGTTGATATAGCACACCCTCTTGCCGTTGCCACTGAAATTGGTAATCATCTCGTCTGCATTTCTCAGGGGCTACATCTATGCCCCTCGTTCCTTTCTTCTAAGTCTGCCAGCAAGTTAAAGCCCTTAGATTTTTCTTCTCTTAGAGAAGAATCCTATAATGTGCCTTTTACCCTTCAAGAACTGGAGGCAACACTCTCTGCTTGCTGATCATCGGCAGCTGGGCCAGACGGCATACATATTCGTATGCTACAGCACTTACATCAGTCTGCTCTTACTGTCCTCTTACGACTCTTTAATCTCATATGGTCGCAAGGAGTTCTTCCCCAGCTGTGGAAGTCTGCTATTGTTCTCCCTTTTCGAAAACCAGGTACTACATAACGTGATTCCTCTCACTACCATCCCATCACTCTTACCAGTGCAATTTGCAAGGTGATGGAACGTCTAGTTAATAGACGTTTGATGTGGTGAGACCACGCTCCTATATGGCTTCCAGCATGCTCACAATGACCCTTGTGCGCTGATACATATTCACCTTTGCGAATAACCATTTGGTTATCGCTATCTTTTCGACCTTGAGAAGGCTTATGACACAACTTGGAGATATAATATCTTGGCCCAGGCCCACTCCTTAGGCCTCCGAGGCAACCTACCATTCTTTCTTAAGGCCTTCTTAACTGACAGACATTTCCGGTCCGGTTAGTAATGAACTCTCCCGGAATTTTTCCAAGCTGAAGGTGTCCCCAGGGATGTGTTCTGAGCACAACACTCTTTCTGCTTGCTATAAATAATCTGGCATCTGTTCTCCCATCCAATATTTGGTCATCGCTCTATGTGGATGACTTTGCTATAGCTTGTGCAGGTGCTGACTGTCGCCTATTGCAGTTTCCTCCAGCATGCCATCAACCAGGTTTCTGATTGGGCCACCACTCACGGGTTTAAATTTTCTAGTGGCATAACTCATCAATTACATTCACTAGACGTCAGTGGTCTCTGATCATCCATTGTACCTATACAGCTCATATCCCAGAACGTGATACAGTCAGGTTTCTCGGCCTCCTGTTTGACCGCAGATTGTCCTGGAAACCTCACATTACCTCTCTGAAGGCGACTTGTCATAGCCGGCTGAACCTCCTTAAAACCCTCGCACATCTTTCATGGGGGGCTGATCGTAGAACTCTCCTTCGCCACATTCGGCCCTAATTTTATCGAAACTCGATTATGGTGACCAGATATATTCAGCAGCTCTCCTGCCACTCTTTCCAGCCTTAATCCCATCCATCACCAGGGATTACGCTTATGCCTTGGTGCTTTTCGTTCTTCCCGGTTGAGAGCCTCTATGTAGAAGCGAACATTCCATCCTTGTCCGATCGTCGAGATGCACATTGCATTCGCTATTATGTTCGCTCTCATGACCTCCGCAATCCTTCCATGTATAGGATTGTTACAGATGTTAGTAGGCGCTCTTTATTTGTTCGTCGCCCTGCTTACTTTCGTCCTTTATCTTCGTCTACATTCACTCGTGTCTTCCTTCAGCTCCCACCTCTATATGTTCATGTGACATCTCCCTTTCCCTACCCCTTGGGAAGTTCCTGCTGTCCGTGTCTGTTCTATTCCTCTACCTTGCACGAAAGCCCAACTACCTATGGCGGCTTCTCGCTCTTTCTTTCTAGACCACTTCCGTTCTCATTCCCATGCCATCGCAGTATACACCGATGGTTCAAAGTCATCTGACGGCGTCGGATTCGCAGCAGTGTTTCCGGACAGCGTTGTACGAGGGCATCTATTACCCTCGGCTAGCATATTTACGGCTGAATTGTATGCCATTCTTGTGGCACTTATCCGTATTGCATCTATGCCTGAGTCACCATTTGTGGTCGTTTCAGACTCCCTTAGTGCTTTACAGGCTATCCGTAAAATTGATACACCTCACCCCCTAGTTCTTCGTATCCACCTTTGGTTATGCCGTATCTTTAGCAAGCATAAAGATATTGTTTTTTGTTGGGTCCCTGGTCATGTTGGCGTACAGGGCAATGAACAGGCAGACACTGCTGCACGGTCAGCAGTATATGACCTTCCAGTTTCATATAGAGGTGTTCCTTTCACTGACTATTTTGCGGTCATTGTTACCCACCTTCGCACCCGTTGGCAACAACACTGGTCTGACCTGCTGAATAACAAACTTCATTCTATTAAACCGATTATAGGTTTCTGGCCTTCTTCTTGTCACCAATGTTGCTGTTTGAGACTACACTCTCCCGTCTTCGCATCGGCCACACTCGTCTTACTCATGGGTATCTCATGGAGAGGCTCCCTGTCCCTCTCTGTGAGCATTGTCAGGTTCCAGTATCTGTTCGCCATATTCTGCTGGATTGCCCACTCTATCAACAAGCACTCAGATTTTACATCCAACGTCCTCTTCGCTCTGCATTTCTTTCTTTACCTTTTCCCTCCTTTAATCCGGACTCTCTCATTATTGTGACCCCAGAATGGGCCACAATTTATATACAGTCAACCCCCAGTTCTCATCTGTAATCCATTCCAGAGGGCCCGTCAATCACCGGTTTGGTTGAACTCCAATTCTATTTTCCCTATAAGAAATAATGGATAAAATTAATCCATTCCAGACATCTAAAAGTATTAAAATAAAATATTTTTTTGCAACATAAGACATTCAAATACACACAATTTTATGAGAAATAAAGAAATAATAGTACAATAACATGTCACTTATATTTATTGAAGAGTTATTGATGTGTGGAAAATGTAGTAGTATGCTAGTATTTGGAAGGGGAATCCCCTTCCATTAACACTGTAGGTGGCTTCACTTTACAATCACCACTGGCATTGGCACACATCAGAGTTAGCCTGTCTTTCATAGGCTTATGTCCTGGGAGTGCCTTTTCCTCCTGTGTAATGAACGTTCTGTTGGGCATTTTCTTCCAAAACAGGCCTGTTTCGTCACAATTGAACACTTGTTGGGGTTGGAATTATTCAGCCTCTATGTACCCCACGAATTCCTGCACATATTTTTCATCCGCACTTTTGTCAGAACTGGCTGCCTCACCATGCCTCGCAACACTATGTATGCCACTTCGCTTCTTAAATCTGTCAAACCAGCCTTTGCTGGCTTTAAATTCATTCACTTCAGCAGTAGTTGCAGGCATTTTCTTAACAAGATCATCATGTAACTGCCTTTCTTTTTCACATATTATCGCCTATGAAACACACTCTTCTGCTAACTGTTTCTCGTTGATCCACACCAACAACAAAGTTTCCACTTCTTACTGCACTTGAGATCTCTGTTTTGTGACCATACTTGCACCTTTTGCAATGACAGCGTCCTTGATTTCCTTTCTCTTGGCTATAATGGAAGAGATGGTTGAATGGGATTTGCCAAAGAGCCTGGCCAGCTCAGTGATACGCTCTCCACTTTCATATTTTGCTATCATCTCCTTCAATTCTACCGTATTTCTGACATTCTTTACCACAGGCTTGGCATTAGGAGCTTCCTTGGGGCCCATGGAGGCTTATTTAGCAGTTGCAAGCACTAAAAACAGTGGAATAATGACAGTATACTGGTATGAATGCATGGGTGGCACTGGGTGGTGGTCGCCGCTTGCAAACAATAGCACACTGAGTGCCCGGGCCCAGCTGGGCCACGTGTACGCGTCCCGGACGAATCGCCAACTCCGAGCGGATCGGCTAATACCGAGCCAAAATTTCGTCAAAAACCTGTGGAACACCGATTTGAACGAACTCTGATGACGTCGAACACTGGGGGTTGACTGTATTGTAATTATGTATATTTTTCTTATAATTTTATATTGCTGATGTTTTTGATAATAGCTAAATCGTCAGTATCCTGCTTTATATTATTATTTGACTTAGCTATTTTATTAGGTAGGATGTACCATTTACACTATTGTGCTCTTTGTTCGAGAGTGTTGAGTAGCAGCCCGTGAGTTGGCGAACTACCTCGCTAACAGCACTTTGCTTGTTATACTGCCAGCTTCTGGAGTTGCGGCAGCAGTCACATGTGAGTCACGTGACCCTGAGTGGCGTGATCACACCTGTGGGAGGGCTGCCAGTCCTTCCTCCTCCTTCCCTGCTGACTCTCGTTGGAGCTACATCTTGCTCTTGTCTCTGCTTGTTTTCTCGTCTTAGACTCTGTTTGGTAGAGTATGTGTTCGGTGGTGAGATGAAACATACTTCTCTGCACTCTGTGTAACTCTGTTCACAGAGAATAGCCTAGACTTAGTGATTTCGACGTTGTACTGGGTTGTGTATCACATTAACACTTTGAGATAACTCAGGTCTCTAGCTATAGCTCTTGACCTAATTCGCTGAGGCATCTGTGCACCGCCGCAGTCAGGGATTTTTGGTTATGCTGAACTTAGTTTCAGTAATAAAGGATTTTTGTGACTATTATAGAGGATCCGCTGATGGCCCCCAGTTAGGGTAGTTTTTGTATCTCCTTGTCCCTGATGCTGTGTTGCTGTTGCTTGTTATATAGCTGTTTGGCGAATTTGTCATTTTTACTGTTCATTCAAGCTGTTCTGATTATCAGTTTGTTAGAGAAGTTAGCTTATGAGAAGACGTTCAGTCGGTCACTGTTCTAGTCGAGTCTTAACGAGTTACCTAGAGCACACACATACACATATCTACACATATTTGTATATATCCTAGTATTATTGTAAATTGCTGACATTGTACCAGATGGTACATAAGAGCCTTTAAGATATATGTTCCTTTAGCACAATAGTATTGTATATGAGAGATGTGTAGGAGCTAACCTCCTAATTAACATATTAATGAATGTCCTGATTATATTTCTTTTGATTTACTTTGATACCCTAGACATTTAATAAATATTTTAAATTCATTTTTTGGTTAGTACCTCTCAGTTGTAATCCTATGTCGGATAACTGGACCAGGATACTGACTTTGTTGCAAAAGCCCAGTAACAGGCTGAATGCTAGAGGGGTATTCCTTTCTAGTGTTCACTGGAGATGTCTATTTCTAATAGATATTGCATCATTTTGTAACACTCATTGACTTTTTGACAGAAACTAACTGTTATGTTATTTTCCCTTACTTTATCATCAAAGTTCTCCTACATGTACTAGTGTGGGGTTAACTTTACTTAAAGGTCTTATTGTCTAGTGATACACTCATGATTCTTGCTGTATCTGAAAACCACTAATCCTCTCACTGGGTTATTTAAACCACCATTAGCAAAATAGCTTTATATTCAGAGATACAATATTTATATATATATATATACAATAGTCAGATCTTAGAATGCAAAACTGCTGTGAACACAGAGGATGAAAAGAGATGTAAAACCTCATCAATGGAGGATGAGGAAGGAACCTTATGAAAGGCAGTAAGATGTGCGTAAAGGTCCCATTTTGCCTGGTCAAATTGCCAGTGTGGGCTACGAGGAGGTGGAGAATATAAGGAGACTTAAGGATGATTGGAAAATGATCGCTGTCATGTAAGTCCGGGAGGACAGACCAGGTGAAGTCAAAGACAGTTGAATAAGAGCAGATGGAGAGATCGATGCAAGAGAAAGAATGAGTTCGAGGATCAAAATGGGTAGGAGTACTGTATTTAAAACATGGAGGGGGAGAAGCAAGGAATGCCTCAACTGAATGCCAAGGGAGTCACAGTGTGACCATCCCCAGAGAAAATGGTGTGGGTAAAATCACCAAGTAACAGAAGGGGTGGCGGAAGGAAGAAACCAGAAAATCAACATCTGGGACAGACAATACCTGCAAAGAGGAGAGATATAAAGAACAGAGTGTATACCACTTATTCAAGTGGATACGGCTGCAGTGTAATGTAGAGAAGAATGCACATAGAGCTGAGGGTATGGAATACCAGTGTGAATAAGAAGAGCACTTTCATTAAAGGTTTCATCAGAAAAGGATCCGATGAATATAACAAATCATAGACTGAAAAGTTCCTGATAATAGTGGATTGTAATTTGGGTTCTTGCAAACAGACCCCAACAGGGGAAAACTGGGAGAGCAACACCTGAAGCTCACCCTGGTTACCCTGAGTCCTCAGATATTACACTGCAAATAAGCCATGATTTATGGAGAGAAAGATATAAGTCGAAGTTAAAGGTATTTATAGACTATGGTTAGAAAACTCCACGTGTGGAGGTAGGGAAAGACCTGTAATCAGAGAATGAGCAAGATGTTGTGAAGGAAGGAAGGAGCGGTGTCCATCATCATTCCAGTCTCTGAAATATATTCTGTGATAGCTTCCAGTGTTTCAGAACACAAAGATGCAGAATGGGGGACTACATAAAAAATGGAAGGAAAGAGTGAGCAACCATCAGGAGACTATAGACTGTACTAAAGTAGAGGGCGAGGAGATGGAAGAGAAAACTGTCGAAGGGGCTTGGGAGGGACTGGTGTGGAAGCGACATGGGGATGGGCAGTCAGGGAAGGAACTTGGGAGGGATAGGGGATGAAGATATTGAACGAGGAGGAGGATGAACCTCCACACACGTTACAGAACTAGTCGTAGGGACCTTGGAGCCAAGAACAGCAAAAGGATTCGAGACAGGGGTGACTGAGGATGAGGCGACCACAGAAGAAGCGGGAAGTTGGGACCCCAGAAGTGGGACGACGTTTAGCAATGCGAGAATAGGAAATACAGGGAAGTCTCCTTGAAGGCGAGATGAGATGGCCATAGCATATGAGAAGCCTTCCGCCTCTTTGAGACAATGGATTTCTGCTCATTCAGGTAAACCTGACAACGGCGAGAGTACAATGGATGTGCCTCATGACAGTTAAGGCAAGAGGGAGGTAGATTACAAGAAGGACTGGCATGGTCGTCGGCACCATGGACCTCAATGTTTCGCTGGATGACCAAAACACCAGCAGTTTCTACACTGTTGCGGTGTAGGGGTCACCTTTCAAACTTGTAAATGTTGACCTGCAATGTAGACCGAAGGTGGAAGTTCACAACAGTCAAATGTTAAATGGGCTATATTGCAAGTATAATGTCTTCGCTTATTGGCAGGGAGGACAAAAGTGTCAACTTTAAGGATAGGGAGTTCTTGGAGCTCAAGCTGCTCCAAAATGTTATCACCACATGTCTGAAATTCCGTTGGACAATGGTGTGGGTAAATGACAGAACCACTACAAGAATTGAGAGAATGATGTTTGTCAATAGTGAGAGGAACAGTATCTATGGTCGTAAGGAGAGAAAGATCGCGAGCTTGGCCAGTATTCTGGACCGTGATGATGCATGTGCCACTCTTGAGAGTGTGAAATGAGATATCTTTACCAACATGGCATAGTAGAGCCTTACCAATACTATGATCTGAAAGATAAGTATTAGGAGAAGTCGGTCCTAGAGTAAAAATCTTTGTCCATTGAGTAGTGTGAAACAGTGTTTAGGGGTGTGTGACGAGCTCGTTGTTTCTGAGATGAATGATAAGGAAGTGTCGAATCATCATGTAGGGTCTAGATCGTTGGGTATGGGACCGGAGTGGTCCGAAGTGTAATGGGTGAGCAATCAAAAATTTCCACACCGTTGAGGGAAAGATGGAATCAAGGTCAGAGAAGAGCGAAGGTCAGACGTGTCAAAAGGGCTAGTCGGAACCCTGGAACCTGAAGCAGGTGACGAACCAGCACCAGCAAGAGGTCATGGGTATTAGAGGTGTCCGAAGAGTTGTCCATTACTGAGGTAAGGTCTGAACTAGGTGCGGTATCAAGAAGGACCCGGGGTGAGTCACGGATTAGGCATCCACTTTACCAAAATTAAAATACAGTGAAACCCAGAGTTTCGTAACCCTGAGTATCATACTTTTCGAGTTTAGAACCGTTTTTCAGCTAAATTTTGTCCCAAGTTTTCACTATAACAGTTGGAAAAGTAAAAATGAGGGCCAGATGGTGCTACCGCCCTGGTACACATGTTGAAATGGTAGCCAGTAAATTTAAGAATGGAGAAATAAATGATGGTGACCTGAAGAGGGACAGTAGCTCTAGTGAAATAAATGATGGGGAAACAGGTGTAGATAAGGACACACACAAAACAGTGTTACAAACTAGCAATAACACGGTAGATAGTAAACAAGGGATGCCCAGGAAATACTGAAGATAAATTACCGGAAACAGTTGAAGGCTCCATTGTTAGAACTAGTAACGAAGACAGACACGAGACAGGAACACACCCACCAATGGGGAACACAGTCACAAAAACCAGGGCAAACGGAAACCAGGCCTATGTGAATATTATGCACTTGGTATCTGCAGGCATGGAAAATCTGGGAAATCAGATGGGACATGCAATTATGATCACCCCAGAAAATGCCATTCCCATATGAAAACAGGCAAATGCAACCTCCTGTCCTATAAGTTTTTCCACCCTGAAATGTGCCACACATCAATTCAGGAAAGACAGTGCTATAACTTATATTGCCAGGCATACCACCTAAAGGGCTAGAGGCAACACAGAACATCCAGACCATGGCAAAATCAGGGTAGCCACAGCCACTCCAGAGAAAGAGGTTTTTTAGTGCCAGGAAGGAAAAAAAGCTGGCAGGAAATGACAGAAATTGTACACCACATGCAATCATTTCTGGAGTGGAATCACAGTCAATGGCCTCCACTCCATTACAACAGATATTAGAGCCAGGAAAAAAAGACTCCCCCCATACCACCAATCAAACTACATTCATCTTTGCTAATATACAGGGTCTAAAGCCAGCAACAAACAACAAGGTACCTTACATTCATGGACTGCTTACAGAGTCAAATGCTATGTTTGCGGCTTTCACAGAGACCCACATAAGAGATCACTTAGACAATGAAATATGGATCCCGGGCTACAACCTATACAGGTGTGACAGAGTGAACAGGCAAAAAGGGGGTGTTGGTCTGTATATCACAGAGTCACTTATATGTTCAGAACTACTAAATTCCTCAAATGATGTAGTTGAAGTATTAGCAATAAAGATCGAGAATCAAAACCTGGTCATCGTGGTTGTCTACAAGCCCCCGGATGCAACGTCCCAACAATTCCAGGAACAGCTTCTGAAAATTGACCACTGTCTGGAAAATCTTCCAGCTCCTGCCCCCAACATCTTGCTACTGGGGGATTTCAACCTCAGGCACCTAAAATGGAGGAACATTGCAAACAATGTTGTAGCAGAGATAACACCAGGAGGCAGCTCAGATGAAAATTCACACATGCATGAACTTTTAAATCTCTGCACCAAGTTCACCTTAAACCAGCAAATAGTAGAGCCCACAAGATTGAGAATACGCTGGACCTCATCTTCACCAACAATGATGATCTGATACGAAATGTCATCATATCAAAAACAATATACTCAGATCACAACATAATAGAGGTCCAGACATGCATGCAGAGAGCCCCAGATCAACAAAATGTGATCAGCCGTGAGGGAGCTTTCTCCAAATTCAACTTCAATAACAAAAACATAAGGTGGGACCAAGTAAACCAAGTCCTAAATGATATAAACTGGGAAGATTGCCTAAGCATCACGGATCCCAACCTATGTCTAGAACAAATTAACTCTGTGGTACTTGAGGTTTGCTCAAGACAAATTCCCTTAAGGAAAAGGAGGAGAAGATGCAAACTAGAAAGAGAGAGGCGCTCCCTATACAGGCGAAGGCAAAGAATAATGGAGCGGCTACAGGAGGCCAATATATCTGAAATACGTAGGGAGACACTACTCAGAGAAATAGCAAACATCGAATTAAAACTAAAGGAATCTTACAGGAATCAAGAGACACGGGAAGAACTAAAAGCCATAAATGAAATTGAAAGAAACCCTAAGTATTTCTTTTCCTATGCAAAATCAAAGTCGAGAACAACAACCAGTATTGGGCCCCTACTTAAACGGGATGGGTCCTACACAGATGACAGCAACGAAATGAGTGAGTTACTTAAATCCCAGTATGACTCAGTTTTTAGCGAGCCACTAACCAGACTGAAAATCGAAAACCTAAATGATTTTTTTATGAGTGCCATAGAACTTGACAGACGCATGCCTTTCTGACATCACCACGATGCCAAATGACTTCGAAAAGGCAATAAATGACATGCCCATGCACTCCGCTCCAGGCCCAGACTCATGGAACTCCGTGTTCATCAAGAACTGCAAGAAGCCCCTATCACATGCTTTTAACATCCTATGGAGAGGGAGCATGGACACTGGGATCGTCCCACAGCTACTAAAAACAACAGACATAGCCCCGCTCCACAAAGGGGGCAGTAAAGCAATAGCAAAGAACTACAGACCAATTGCGCTAACGTCCCATATCATAAAAATCATTGAAAGGGTTCTAAGAAGCAAGATCGCCACCCATCTTGATACCCATCAATTGCACAACCCAGGACAGCATGGGTTTAGAGCAGGCCGCTCCTGTCTGTCCCAACTACTGGACCACTAAGACAAGGTCCTGGATGCTCTAGAAGATAAACAGAATGCAGATGTTATATACACAGATTTTGCAAAAGCCTTTGACAAGTGTGACCATGGTTTAATAGCACACAAAATGCGTGATAAAGGAATAACAGGAAAAGTTGGTAGATGGATCTATAATTTCGTAACATGTAGAACACAAAGAGTAGTAGTCAACAGAGTAAAGTCTGAGGCAGCTACTGTGAAAAGCTCTGTTCCACAAGGTTAGTTAGTTTGATATCTTTATTATGCACCCCATACCCATCCTGTGGGCGGTAGTCAAAGGATTACAGAGGTACATAATGGGTCCAGGGACTGGACCTCAAAGTTTGATAGCTGAGCAAGTTACAAAGGTAATGAACTCAGATGGTCACAATCATGACAAGTTACAAAGGTATTTGCAGATTACAGAGGTATATATAGGGTCCAGAGACTGGGCCCCAAAGTTTTGATAGCTGAACAAGGTACAATGGTAATTAATTCACTAGTTACAAGGTAATGAATCATGTAAGTAAATTTACTTACGTCTGAACATGGTTGCACTCATGAACAAATTATAAAGCAATGAGCAATCTATTAGTCTACACCCAGCCACAACTGTAATGAGTTATTGGTGCAAATTTTAATTGTTGGGTCACACACACACACATATACATATACACATACACACGTATACATGTATATACATACACACATGTACATACACACACACACACACTTGTCAATGCTTTATTTACAGGGAGCAAAGTCGGTATTTTTCCAGAATGGTCTGTAATATACCACTGTGGATAAAATACTTTGACATATCTTGAACATTTCTGAATGAGTAGTCTCTGAATTCATTAATTTTATCGCACTCCAGTACATAATGACGCAGGGTGTGACAATAATCCAACTGGCAAAGTTTACATCTTGTTTGGTCTACATCTGGTGGTGGTGATTTAACCTGCCAAAGATACTTGTAACCCAGCCAGAGGCGGGCGGTAGTGACATCCAAGAGTCTGCTTATTTTGTTGGATGCACCATAGACATGTGGCTCCTCCTGCATGATAGAATGATGATAGATGGACTGACTGGTGTCAAACTCTCTGAGTCTTAAGTCAATAAAATTCAGTTGAAGTTCTTTTCGTATTATTGTTCTCAAACTGCTAACTGACAAGCCAAGATTGTAATCTATCCCCTCTTTGAAAGCATAAAACTTAGCCAATTTATCAGTTCTATCATGCATCTGAAGACCAATGTGAGATGGAATCCACAGCATGTGCACTCTGACTCTACTATCCAGAATCCTACCATACCTGTGCCTGGCTTCTGACACGAGCATGATACAAGTTATACTTGATGAGTTGAGAGCATTTATGGATGACAGAGAATCAGTTACAATTAGAGAGTTAACCTTAGATACATGGACGCATTTGAGTGCAAGGAGTATGGCAAACAGTTCTGTCTGAAGGGTAGAGGCCCAGTTATTGATGCGTGCTCCAATTTCTTTAAGAGAGCCATCACTCTGTATGACAACAGCAGCACTACCAGACAAGGCACAGTACTTGCTCCCATCCTATTCCTCATCCTCATATCAGACATTGACAGGGATATAAGCCACAGTGCTGTGTCTTCCTTTGCAGATGACACCCGAATCTGTATGACAGTGTCCACCATTGAAGACACTGCAAGACTCCAAGAAGACAAACCAAATCTTTAAATGGGCTGCAGAAAACAATATGAAGTTCAATGATGAGAAATTTCAATTACTCAGATACGGAAAACGTGAAGAAATTAAAATCTCATTGGAGTACAAAACTAATTCCAACCACACAATAGAGCGAAAAACTAATGTCAAAGACCTGGGAGTGATCATGTCAGAGGATCGCACCTTCAAGGACCATAACAAAGTAGCAATTGCATCTGCTCGAAAAATGACAGGATGGATAATGAGAACCTTCAAAACCAGGGATGCCAAGCCCATGTTGACACTTTACAGATCGCTTGTTCTATCTAGGCTGGAATATTGCTGCACACTAACTGCACCTTTTAAGGCGGGTGAAATTGCTGCCAGCAGTAACAGCCTGGTTGATCAGGCTCTGGTCCAACAGGAGGCCTGGTCGCAGACCGGGCCGCGGGGGCGTTAACCCCTGGAATTCTCTCCAGGTAGACTCCAGGTAGTGTCTCATACCAGACCTGTCCTGCCAGCAGCTGCGCGCCTCCCTGCACAGCCATCGTGAATCAGTCTGGCTTAGTTTCTCCTCAAGTGAACATTACTTTATATACGTTAACTATATATGAGTCATTTAATAATGCTTCAATATTAAAATTTACTTGGCTGTACTGTACTTTAAATGCAGGTTCCACTTAAATTAAACTTTAAATATCTGTATTGCAGTATATTTTCCCTAAACTTGAATATAATTTTTGAGATGAAGGCTCTTGATGCATGCACAGTCTCAGTGTTGTGTTGACTCTAGTTCATCTTGTATTTCTTTAAGTTTATTTTAGATCAGTTAATATTAGTCATACAATGGACCCTCTGTTTTCATGTTTAATCCATTCCAGAGAGATTGGTGAAAATGATGTTGATAACTTGGTGTTGGGCGGGTTTCTATTGCACATGTTGTTCCTTGGTACTTGAATATTATTTGTCTGATGACAGACAAACAAAATTCGCCATATGGCGGTCTTCAACTTATAAATATTAAAAGCATTGAGCATGGTAATGTCCAGAATGTAAAAAAAAAAGTTTTATGTACCACTTGTAACTCTTGGGAAACCAATCAGCAAACCCAATTTGTATGTCACATTTGTCCACTAAGCGCATATTGAGGTTGTAGTCCATCACAGCTGCAGGTTTTAGAATGGGTTCATTGGTCTCTCTATTCACCCTGCCACTGTCTGCCATTTCGTTAGGGTCAATTGATGACAACAGTGTGACATCTCGTTTTTCATGCCACCGAAATGCCATGATGTCATTGGCAGCAAACGCATGCACCTCACCTCTACGAGTGCCTGCATTGAACCTAGGCATATGCTTACGATTTGCACGCACTCTACCACACACATCTGTCATGTTCACTCGCAAAAAATCACTGAGGGAGGGGCTTGTGTACCAGTTATCAGTATATAATATATGCCCCTTACCAAGATATGGTTCCATCATTGTTCTAACCACATCACCAGAGATACCCAATAACTTCCTGGTATCTTTCAATGTATTACTTCCAGTGTACACAATAATATCCAATACAATACCACTGTAACAATCACAAAGCACAAACAACTTTATACCAAAGCGTTTCCTCTTGCTTGGTATATACTGCTTGAACGACAGTCTACCTTTGAACAAAATCAGTGACTCGTCAATAACAAGCTTCCTGAAGGGATAAAAATGCATATTGAATTTCTCTTTCAGATACAGAAACACATTCCTAATCTTATATAACCTGTCGTTTCTGTCAGGCCTGGTTTGGTCTGAGAAGTGAAGCCTCCTTAGCAGTAGCACAAATCGATTCACTGATATTATATCACTGAAACCTGGTTTTGCAATCAGGTGGTCTGTCGACCAGTATGATTTGACACGGTGCTTATACACATGTGGCATAAGCATTATTGTGGCAAAGAAAAGATACATCTCAGCCACAGTTGCCTCTTTCCACCTGTTGAGGCGTGATGTTGGTGAAAGTATTGTTTGCCATGATGTACTCGTAGTATCTGTTGCTTTCCCTGACAATAATTTCCATCAGGGGATCGTCAAAAAATAAATCGAAATATTCCAGTTCACTGGCATTGTTCCCAAGTGAACAAGATGGGCGTATTCCACTTGGACTTTCATCAAACTGATGAGGATTGGAAATAAAATTATCAGTGTCCTGCCAATCCCAGGTGCAGTCTGCTGGTGGGTACTGGATATTTACAGGTGGTTGTGGGGGTTGTGGAAGAGGAGGTTGTGGTTGTGGGGTTGGTGGGTGGGTGCAGATGTCCTTTGTTGTAACTGAGCTGACTCAGCAGCGTCGGTGCCAGCATGGTCCACTGCTGGTGCCTCGCGCCTGGCACTACCACCACCACTATCACTACCAGATGCATGCACATTTCTCATCCCAATTGCAACACTATCATCTTCATTTTCACTATCACTTCCTGTTGTACGCCCACGGGATGTACTCCGAGATGCACACCTTCCCCTTGGAACAGCATATAGCACGTTACCAGAGCGCATATACCGTCGTATTTACTGACGCTTCACTGGAGAATATTCTGCTCCATTCTCGCTACTGGAACTGTTTTGAAGAGCTTGGAGTTCATATTCACTATCACTATCATCACCATTGCTCACTTGTTATCATCACAGAAAACAAGGCAGGAGATCGAAATAACTTACCTACTTTTATATACAAAAAAAGCTTCTCAAGTACTGTCACCAGTTATTGCAACACTCTTTAACAAATCCATCGAATCCTCCACCTTCCCATCAATTCTCAAAATAGCGAGGGTTACCCCCATACATAAAGGAGGAGATCAAGCAGACTTGAATAACTATAAGCCAATATCTAACTTACCCCTTCTTGCCAAAATCTTTGAAAAATTAATTCATAGGCAGATCTATTCCTACCTCATCTCCCACAACATACTCAACCCATGTCAGTTTGGATTCAGGCCTAATAAAAACACAAATGATGTTATTATACACATGTTAGAAATAATATGCACCGCTCTCAAGAAAAAAGAAATCCCACTGGGATCTTCATTGATTTACGTAAAGCTTTTGATACAGTTGACCATGATCTGTTACACCTAAAATTATCACACTATGGTATAAGAGGACACTCCCTCAACTACCTAAAATCATACCTTAGCAACAGAAGCCAATATGTGTACACAAATGGAGCTAACTCTTCCACACAAACAATTACAGTTGGTGTCCCACAGGGAAGTGTTCTTGGCCCACTTCTCTTTCTCATTTACATAAGCGACCTACCAAATGCATCTCAACTGCTCAAACCCATACTATTTGACACTACATACGTCTTCTCTCACCCAATCCCAGTTATACTAGCCAACACTGTAAATGCCGAATTACAGAAAATATCTACCTGGATGATGACTAACAAGCTTACCCTCAATGTTGACAAAACCTATTTCATTCAGTTTGGGAACAGAGCTACAAATGTTCCACTTATCAAAATGATAAATGGATCACTTGTCACAAAACTCACAGAGGGAAAATTCTTAGGAATCCTCCTTGACAGTGTCTACCTGGAGTCTACCTGGAGAGAATTCCAGGGGTCAACGCCCCCGCGGCCCGGTCTGTGACCAGGCGTCCTGTTGGACCAGAGCCTGATCAACCAGGCTGTTACTGCTGGCGGCACGCAGTCCAACGTACGAACCACAGCCCGGCTGATCAGGTACCGACTTGAGGTGCCTGTCCAGTGCCTGCTTGAAGACAGCCAGGGGCTTGTTGGTAATCCCCCTGATGTACGCTGGGAAGCAGTTGAACAATCTTGGGCCCCTCACACTTATTGTGTTGTCCCTCAACGTGCTAGTGGCACCCCTGCTCTTCATTGGGGGAATGTTACATCGCCTGCCGAGTCTTTTGCTTTTGTACAGAGTGATTTTTGTGTGCAAGTTTGGTACTAAGCCCTCGAGAATTTTCCATGTGTATATAATAATGTATCTCTCCCGCCTGCGTTCTAGAGAGTACAGGTTTAGGAACTTCAAGCGTTCCCAGTAGTTGAGGTGGTTTATCGCACTTATGCGTGCGGTGAAGGTTCTCTGCACATTTTCAAGGTCAGCAATTTCACCCGCCTTGAAAGGTGCAGTTAGTGTGCAGCAATATTCCAGCCTAGATAGAACAAGCGATCTGTAAAGTGTCAACATGGGCTTGGCATCCCTGGTTTTAAAGGTTCTCATTATCCATCCTGTCATTTTTCGAGCAGATGCAATTGCTACATTGTTATGGTCCTTGAAGGTGAGATCCTCTGACATGATCACTCCCAGGTCTTTGACATTAGTTTTTCGCTCTATTGTGTGGTTGGAATTAGTTTTGTACTCTGATGAGATTTTAATTTCTTCACGTTTTCCGTATCTGAGTAATTGAAATTTCTCATCATTGAACTTCATATTGTTTTCTGCAGCCCATTTAAAGATTTGGTTTATGTCTGCTTGGAGTCTTGCAGTGTCTTCAACGGTGGACACTGTCATACAGATTCTGGTGTCATCTGCAAAGGAAGACACAGCACTGTGGCTTATATCCCTGTCAATGTCTGATATGAGGATGAGGAATAGGATGGGAGCAAGTACTGTGCCTTGTGGAACAGAGCTTTTCACAGTAGCTGCCTCAGACTTTACTCTGTTGACTACTACTCTTTGTGTTCTACGTGTTAGGAAATTATAGATCCATCTACCAACTTTTCCTGTTATGCCTTTATCACGCATTTTGTGTGCTATTACACCATGGTCACACTTGTCAAAGGCTTTTGCAAAATCTGTGTATATAACATCTGCATTCTGTTTATCTTCTAGAGCATCCAGGACCTTGTCGTAGTGGTCCAGTAGTTGGGACAGACAGGAGCGGCCTGCTCTAAACCCATGCTGTCCTGGGTTGTGCAATTGATGGGTATCAAGATGGGTGGCGATCTTGCTTCTTAGAACCCTTTCAAAGATTTTTATGATATGGGACGTTAGCGCAATTGGTCTGTAGTTCTTTGCTATTGCTTTACTGCCCCCTTTGTGGAGCGGGGCTATATCTGTTGTTTTTAGTAGCTGCGGGACGATCCCAGTGTCCATGCTCCCTCTCCATAGGATGTTAAAAGCATGTGATAGGGGCTTCTTGCAGTTCTTGATGAACATGGAGTTCCATGAGTCTGGGCCTGGAGCGGAGTGCATGGGCATGTCATTTATTGCCTTTTCGAAGTCGTTTGGCGTCGTGATGATGTCAGAAAGGCATGCGTCTGTCAAGTTCTGTGGCACTCTCATAAAGAAATCATTTAGGTTTTCGATTTTCAGTCTGGTTAGTGGCTCGCTAAAGACTGAGTCATACTGGGATTTAAGTAACTCACTCATTTCGTTGCTGTCATCTGTGTAGGACCCATCTGGTTTAAGTAGGGGCCCAATACTGGTTGTTGTTCTCGACTTTGATTTTGCATAGGAAAAGAAATACTTAGGGTTTCTTTCAATTTCATTTATGGCTCTTAGTTCTTCCCGTGTCTCTTGATTCCTATAAGATTCCTTTAGTTTTAATTCGATGTTTGCTATTTCTCTGACTAGTGTCTCCCTACGTATTTCAGAGATATTGGCCTCCTGTAGCCGCTCCGTTATTCTGTGCCTTCGCCTGTATAGGAAGCGCCTCTCTCTTTCCAGTTTGCATCTTCTCCTCCTTTTCCTTAAGGGAATTTGCCTTGAGCAAACCTCAAGTACCACAGAGTTAATTTGTTCTAGACATAGGTTGGGATCCGTGATGCTTAGGCAATCTTCCCAGTTTATATCATGTAGAACTTGGTTTACTTGGTCCCACCTTATGTTTTTGTTATTGAAGTTGAATTTGGAGAAAGCTCCCTCACGGCTGATCACATTTTGTTGATCTGTGGCTCCCCGCATGCATGTCTGGACCTCTATTATGTTGTGATCTGAGTATATTGTTTTTGATATGATGACATTTCGTATCAGACACATGTACAAAAAATTTCCAAGAAAGTTTGCACGAAGCCCCTATCACATGCTTTTAACATCCTATGGAGAGGGAGCATGGACACTGGGATCGTCCCGCAGCTACTAAAAACAACAGACATAGCCCCGCTCCACAAAGGGGGCAGTAAAGCAATAGCAAAGAACTACAGACCAATTGCGCTAACGTCCCATATCATAAAAATCTTTGAAAGGGTTCTAAGAAGCAAGATCGCCACCCATCTTGATACCCATCAATTGCACAACCCAGGACAGCATGGGTTCAGAGCAGACCGCTCCTGTCTGTCCCAACTACTGGACCACTACGACAAGGTCCTGGATGCTCTAGAAGATAAACAGAATGCAGATGTTATATACACAGATTTTGCAAAAGCCTTTGACAAGTATGACCATGGTGTAATAGCACACAAAATGCGTGATAAAGGAATAACAGGAAAAGTTGGTAGATGGATCTATAATTTCCTAACACGTAGAACACAAAGAGTAGTAGTCAACAGAGTAAAGTCTGAGGCAGCTACTGTGAAAAGCTCTGTTCCACAAGGCACAGTACTTGCTCCCATCCTATTCCTCATCCTCATATCAGACATTGACAGGGATATAAGCCACAGTGCTGTGTCTTCCTTTGCAGATGACACCAGAATCTGTATGACAGTGTCCACCGTTGAAGACACTGCAAGACTCCAAGCAGACATAAACCAAATCTTTAAATGGGCTGCAGAAAACAATATGAAGTTCAATGATGAGAAATTTCAATTACTCAGATACGGAAAACGTGAAGAAATTAAAATCTCATCGGAGTACAAAACTAATTCCAACCACACAATAGAGCGAAAAACTAATGTCAAAGACCTGGGAGTGATCATGTCAGAGGATCTCACCTTCAAGGACCATAACAATGTAGCAATTGCATCTGCTCGAAAAATGACAGGATGGATAATGAGAACCTTCAAAACCAGGGATGCCAAGCCCATGTTGACACTTTACAGATCGCTTGTTCTATCTAGGCTGGAATATTGCTGCACACTAACTGCACCTTTCAAGGCGGGTGAAATTGCTGACCTTGAAAATGTGCAGAGAACCTTCACCGCACGCATAAGTGCGATAAACCACCTCAACTACTGGGAACGCTTGAAGTTCCTAAACTTGTACTCTCTAGAACGCAGGCGGGAGAGATACATTATTATATACACATGGAAAATTCTCGAGGCCTTAGTACCAAACTTGCACACAAAAATCACTCTGTACGAAAGCAAAAGACTCGGCAGGCGATGTAACATTCCCCCAATGAAGAGCAGGGGTGCCACTAGCACGTTGAGGGACAACACAATAAGCGTGAGGGGCCCAAGATTGTTCAACTGCCTCCCAGCATACATCAGGGGAATTACCAACAAGCCCATGGCTGTCTTCAAGCAGGCACTGGACAGGCACCTCAAGTCGGTACCTGATCAGCCAGGCTGTGGTTCGTACGTTGGACTGCGTGCGGCCAGCAGTAACAGCCGGGTTGAACAGGCTCTGGTCCAACAAGAGGCCTGGTCACAGACCGGGCCGCGGGGGCGTTGACCCCTGGAATTCTCTCCAGGTAGACTCCAGGTAGACCGTAGGAATACTATCCAAGATAAGGTACTATGTTCCACAACCAGCTCTCCTTACCCTGTATCACTCACTCATTTACCCTTATCTCACCTACGGAATCTGTGCATGGGGCTCAACAACAATAACTCATCTCAGACCATTAATAACACAGCAAAAGGCTGCAGTCAGTATGATAACAAATTCCCACTCCAGACAACATACTCCACCAATATTCAAAAGTCTAAACCTACTTACCATACAAGACATCCATACTTTTTACTGTGCCTATTACATACATAGAACACTAAACTCAAATATTAACCCAACACTCAAACTACGTGCTTTTAACATCCTATGGAGAGGGAGCATGGACACTGGGGTCGTCCTGCAGTTACTAAAAACAACAGACATAGCCCCACTCCACAAAGGGGTAGTAAAGCAATAGCAAAGAACTACAGACCAATAGCACTAACATCCTAAATCATAAAAAAATTTGAAAGGGTTCTAAGAAGCAAGATCGCCACTCATCTTGATACCCATCAATTGCACAACCTAGGGCAGCATGGGTTTAGAACAGGTTGCTCCTGTCTGTCCCAACTACTGGACCACTACGACAAGGTCCTGGATGCTCTAGAAGACAAACAAAATGCAGATGTTATATACACAGACTTTTCAAAAGCCTTTGACAAGTGTGACCATGGTGTAATAGCACACAAAATGCGTGATAAAGGAATAACAGGAAAAGTTGGTAGATGGATCTATAATTTCCTAACAAGTAGAACACAAAGAGTAAAAGTCAACAGAGTAAAGTCTGAGGCAGCTACTGTGAAAAGCTCTGTTCCACAAGGTACAGTACTCGCTCCTATCCTGTTCCTCATCCTCATATCAGACATAGACAGGGATATAAACCACAGTGTCGTGTCTTCCTTTGCAGATGACACCCGAATCTGTATGACTGTCCACCGTTGAAGACACTGCAAGACTCCAAGCAGACATAAACCAAATCTTTAAATGGGCTGCAGAAAACAATATGAAGTTCATTGACGAGAAATTTCAATTACTCAGATACGGAAAACGTGAGGAAATTTAAATCTCATCGGAGTACAAAACTAATTCCAACCACACAATAGAGCGAAAAACTAATGTCAAAGACCTGGGAGTGATCATGTCAGAGGATCTCACCTTCAAGGACCATAACACCGTAGCAATCACATCTGCTAGAAAAATGACAGGATGGACAATGAGAACCTTCAAAACCAGGGATGCCAAGCCCATGTTGACACTTTACAAATCGCTTGTTCTATCTAGGCTGGAATATTGCTGCACACTAACTGCACCTTTCAAGGCGGGTGAAATTGCTGACCTTGAAAATGTGCAGAGAATCTTCACGGCAGGCAAAACTGTGATAAACCACCTCAATTACTGGGAATGCTTGAAGTTCCTAAACCTGTACTCTCTAGAACGCAGGTGGGAGAGATACATTATTATATACACATGGAAAATTCTCGAGGGATTAGTACCAAACTTGCACACGAGAATCACTCCCTACGAAAGCAAAAGACTCGGCAGGCGATGTAACAGACCTGTCCGCCTGGCGCCTGCGCCTGCCCGTAGGCACCACAGGCGTCATGAGCCAGTCTAGCTTTGTTTATCCTCCAGTGAACTTTACCCTGTGCGCTCATCCAAACATTTCACAATTGTGTTTGGAGCTTGTTCATTAAGTGGTAGAGGCAGTGGTAGAGACAGTAGTAGAGACAGTGGTTGAGGCAGTGGTAGAAGCAGTGGTAGAGGCAGTGGTAGAGGCAGTGGTAGAGACAGTAGTAGAGACAGTGGTTGAGGCAGTGGTAGAGGCAGTGGTAGAAGCAGTGGTAGAGGCAGTGGTAGAGACAGTAGTAGAGACAATAGTAGACACAATGGTAGAGGCAGTGATAGAGGCAGTGGTAGAGACAGTAGTAGAGACAGTGGTTGAGGCAGTGGTAGAGACAGTGGTAGAAGCAGTGGTAGAGGCAGTGGTAGAGGCAGTGGTAGAGGCAGTCTTAATGTAGAGTGAGAGATGAGTAAACAAGATTAAATGAATAAACAAGAGAGAATGAGAGTGTAGAAGGTTCGCAAGTTTTGTAAACAAACCAGTTGTTGTTGGTACCAGCCTGGACATTATTGGAATACCTTCACTCCTGAAGCCGATTGGAAAAAACATCTCATATTTATACTTGCAACAGAAATAAAAAATATGCTACATAGCATGTTTATTATATAATTTTGAAAAAATATCATAAATGGTGTAGTGGTTGTAGGATAATGAAAGATAGAGTAACAATAAGAATGTACTTTCTATTGCAGCTCCATAACAACAACAACAACAAATTAAAAATGACAATTATAAATGACTGAACCAAACAGAGTATTTAATCCTCCTACTGCTCCCAACCCCTTACATTCCTCCTTTTCTAAATTACATTATATCATCCAACTTATAAATCCAACCTATCTGGAGGTTTGACAACTCTGCTGGAACGCTGGAGAACTGGAGGGTTTGCACTGTCCTGAGGTGCCTCCTCTTCTCTCACATGGCTGTTTCCCTTATCAAACCTCCCAGGAGGATCTTCCTGCATGCTAACCTGCTCTTTAAGTTTATTACCATTATTATCTGTTGTGGGCAGTTCCTCTAAACCACTCCTTACCGCTTCTGGTACTGTTGGAATCAGTGGTTGCTCTCCACTCCTAAACCTTGGCATGAGCTGATCTATATGCCTTTTCCATATCCTGTTACCAAACCCTCTAATTAACACTTTGTAATTCCTAACCCCTAATACCTCCACAATTTTTCCTTCTACCCAAGGGTCACCTTTCCCAAAGTTCCTTGCATACACAGCATCATAAACTTTAAAATGCTTCACCACTCCTTGAAGGTCACCAGCAGGCATGTTAGGCAATGAATTGTCTTCTTTAACATGACATTTGACAGCCGATACAGGGACTTTGAAATTCCTATGAAACATCATTTCTGCTGGTGTCTTATTAGTGGAGGAATGAACAGTTTTCCTATGGTTATATAAGAACCTACATAATCTGGTATTGAGAGAACCTTTTGTAAACTTGTGTAAACCTTCCTTCAATGTCCTTACCGCCCTCTCTGCCAGACCATTTGATGATGGATGGTATGAGGCTGGAGTAACATGTTCAATACTATTCTTACTAAAGAAGGCTTCCAGCTCTTGTGATACAAAGTAAGCAGCATTATCTGACACAACTATGTCTTGTAACCCAAAATTACAAAAGGATTTCCTCAGTAATGCAGTAGTAACTGTGGATGTCATGGAACTAGTTACTTGCACATCTCAGAATTTTGAAAAGGAATCCACAATTACCAAAAAATATTTGCCCTCAACTGGACCTGCATAGTCTATATGCACTCTAGACCATTGTTTCCCAGAACTTGGCCAAGATAGGACAGGAGATGAAATTGGCTTAAAATTCTGAAAACAAATGGGACAACTCTTTGTCACTTCTGCAATATCTTGGTCCATCTTTGGCCACCAGACCCACTGCCTAGCTTCTGCTTTCATAGCATTGATACCATTATGACCTATATGCAGATGCTCCAATACCTTACATCTCAATTTTACAGGCACTACCACTCTGTTCCTATACAATAATACATCATGAACAGTCAGATCTGATTTGACTGAATTATAATCAGATAAAAATACACTGTTTTACACCATCCATATTTAACATTATTTACTACTTGGGTTAATACAGCATCTATCCCAGTTTCCTCTTTGATTTTGTCAAATGATAAGTGTTTGAAATCGAGGGACTCTACTAATCTCACATATTCTGAAGGTATACCTGACTCTAAGCTGTGATCTTCAATAGGTAATCTACTAAATGCATCTGCAATAACATTTTCCTTGCCAGCCTTGAATGACAATTCATAATCATGCTGAGCTAATAACAGAGCCCAATGCTGAATTCTGGCATTTGCATTTACTGGAATATGTTTCCTTTTCCAAACAACCCTAGTAATGGTTTATGATCTGTCGCAGCAACAAACTTTCTCCCTAGCAAAAAAAATCTGAATTTCTTAACAGCATACACCAAAGCTAGTCCTTCTTTATTAAGTTGAGAATAATTCTGTTCTGCTGGGGAAAGTTTCTTACTACAAAACACAGTTTTTTCCTGGCCATTTACTACCTGGATTAACACACATCCAACACCCACAAGAAGCATCAACCTCAATTATTAATGGATGCTCTCCTGTAAAATTAGTCAACAAAACTTTAACACACTAACTGTTATTTAATCCTTTGAACAGCTTCCTCTTCCACTGAAGACCACTCAAATATAGCCCCTTTTTTAACAAATCACAGTGGTGCCAAAATTAAAGAAAAGTTCTTAATGAATTTACAATAATAAGTCACCATCCTACAAAGGATTGAACTTCTCCTACGACGTAGGTGAAGGTAAATTCACAAGAGCCTTCACCTTCTGAGAAGGTTTAATACCTTCCCTGAAATTTCATACCACAGATATTCAATAGATCTGGCTTTCAACACTGACTTATCCTTATTCAGTACTACAATATGCTCTTGTAAAATACTCAACACCTACCTGAGTCTGACATCATGTTCAACTTCTGTGGCACCACATATTATTAGGATGCAACCCCATCCAGGTTAACAAACAATTGGGTAATAAATTTTGGAAAATACCAGGAGATGAGGAAATTCCAAATGGTTATCTCTTATATTTAAAAAGTCCCTGTGGGTATTAATTACTAAAAGATGTGGCTCCCTCATCTACAGGTATCTATAAATAAGCATCCTTTAAATCTAATTTTGTAAATATTTTACCTATACCCACTACAGACAATAATTCCTCAGTCCTGGGTAAAGGATATCTTTCACAATGAATTTGTTGATTTACATATTTAAAATCCCACATATTCTCATAGACATAGAGTCAGCCTTTAATACTGGTACAATAGGTACAGACTGTGGAAAATATTGGTATTTTCGAAAGTTGTAATTGATAAACTTTCCAATATGAACAGATATCCTTAATGTACCGCTGGTAGCTTAACGTTCATGGGGAATAGTGGTGTACTGGCTAGGTCTGATCACCATGCCACGTGCTGTTAATTAGGTGAGTGATGGTATGTTAACTTAATTGTGTGTTTTTCCCTTTTCCTCCTCGTCATCGTCTAACCCCCTCACCACTTAAATTTAATCATACCATATTTATTAGTATTCCCTCTCAGATTTATTTATACTGGTCCAGAGTGCAGGGGGCTAACGTGAGAATATCAAGGTCCCCCGGGGGCGGCCAGGAGTGGTAAGTCTCATATACCTTAAAGGGAATGACTGCGGTAAAATTATACTAGTCGGTCATCTCCCTGGGAGATTATTTATTGCAAGTGGCGGTGTCCCAGATAGACTTATCTCCCACAATTCCCCACAGCGCCCGTTGGTCCGTCCTGAACCGGATGTGATTAGTGAATTAATCATTATTGAATTAATTATTTAATAAATAAGTGACTGATCATTGAAGTAGTATAGAGTACACAGTTAATTAATTGTGTGGTGGACAGTAATTAGTCCAATTAATTGCTAGCCCAGGCGTGGCTACGATTTGGGCAAGAGTAAGGTTTGATAATCACCTTTATAAACAATTTATTTAATTTGTGACATTAGTGGTTATTAATCCTATAACCATGGCTGGACCCGATGAAGCTGCTGGGAGTGTCAAGCCCAGGGATCTTAAAGCAAAGAAAGCCTCGTTACAAGCTCGTAAGGGTTGTGTTACAAAGGCACTCAATAAGTGCACGGAGTTCATGGATCAAGATACAGTGGACCCCGATGAATTAAAATTGTATTTAGACTCCTTAGATAGTAGATATGAGTCATACAAGTTGTGGTTTAAGGAATATGAAAGGACCTTATGGAGAATTGTTCAGATAATGAGGAAATAGAAACACTGTTTGAGCAATATTATGAAGTGGAGGAACATATTCTGTCCTGTAAAACTAGGGCTTTGCACAGTGCAAAGAGTGTAGATAACGTAGTGGGCAAACCTCGCACAGTAAATAAGATGTCCCTCCCCAAACTCCCAGAGGTACAATTGCTGTCGTTCCAGCCAGGAGACAGCTGGGAGGAATTTTGGTCCATTTTTAAGGCAATGGTACATGATAGGAATGATCTTGAACCTGTTAATAAGTTGATTTATTTAAAGGGACAATTGAGGGAAGATGCCCTCATTCTCATTCAGGCTTTCCCCAATATAAATGACTCTTATACAGAAGCTGTTAGTCTGCTAAAGAGTACCTATGGTAATACGGAACAGCGTAGACTGGATCTAATAACTGCGCTGGTTAAATTGAAAACTCCAGAGCACAACTATAAAGCTTGCAACAATTTCGGATTAAACTAGAGACACCTCAAAATCTTGAGTAATAAACATGATCTGGAGGCATCAGATTGGTTATTGAGTGTGATGATACAACCTCAATTGAACCATAAGACGATAGAGTTGTTATCTAACAAGTACCATAAAGGTTACTTTGATTTGGAGGAAATAAGGATAGGCTTGCAAGAATTAATTGTTCAACTGCAGACTAGCCAGCTCACTACCTTTAAGAATACCGGTCATAGTGACGTTGAGTCATCAACGTCATCCTTTGTATCAGCGGCAGTGACAGTGGCACCCAAGCTCTGTTATTTTCTTCTCCAGCCAGAACCCACCAACGCTTCTATGATGGCCTAATTGCGGAACTGCTGCACTAACGCACCTAGACCCCAGAATGACTCAAGAATACCAACAGTAAGACCACCTACTCGAAAAATTATCGATCCAAGTGGAGAGTGCCATTCAAACCCAAAACACAGCCCGCTGCCAGACGAGCACCCACAACAAGCTCTGAGAAACTATAATAATAATAATAATAATAATAATAATAATAATATCTTTATTTACTACAAGTACATGTACATGGTATACAGGCCTAGCTGACATCAGTGACATACTACTATATAGAAAGTCCCTTGTTATGCTGAGCATTTCGGGCAGATTAGGTCAGTGTCCTAGGATGCGACTCACACCAGTCGACTAACACCCGGGTACCCATTTTACTGATGGGGAACATGGACAACAGGTGTAAAGAAACACGCCCAATGTTTCTGCCCTGGCTGGGAATCGAACCCAGGCCTTCGCCGTGTGAAGCGAGAGCTTTAGCCACCAGACCACCAGAGCCCACGTCCTATCTACAACATCCCCTGTACTACTATGAGACCTAATAACAGAAGCAGCAGCAATAAGAACAGCAAGAAATCACCAAGATCTCGACTATTTCATTTGACTACCCAGCAGGACGCCGGTGCATCACCCACCCACCCCACCACCACCCCAGGCAACATGTCAACAAACACAATGGCTGACTCTCCCTCTCCCTCACCCTACTCAACCACCACCCAAGACGACGGGACAGCAACAACACCAATCATGACTGAATCTCCCTCAAACCACACTGCCTTCAAAGGATTTGAACCATCTGAAATGATCTCAGGTATTCAAAATTCAAAATTCAAATTCAAATTCTTTATTTCATGTAATACAAGGT
>WNWK01007928.1:0-88978 GCA_009830355.1 Cherax destructor
TTACCAGTTGATATTGATCCCATACCCTCAGGTGAGTGTTGTGTTGTGCTGGAAACCCTGGGTACTGTGGGTATTCTTTACCAGTTGATATTGATCCATACCCTCAGGTGAGTGTTGTGTTGTGCTGGGTAACCCTGGGTACTGCTGGGTACTCTTTACCAGTTGATATTGATGCCATACCCTCAGGTGAGTGTTGTGTTGTGCTGGGTAACCCTGGGTACTGCTGGGTACTCTTTACCAGTTGATATTGATCCCATACCCTCAGGTGAGTGTTGTGTTGTGCTGGGTACCCCTGGGTACTGCTGGGTACTCTTTACCAGTTGATATCGATGCCATACCCTCAGGTGAGTGTTGTGCTGATATCCTGGCCCCGCCTCTTCGCTGGTTGCTACTAGGTCCTGTCTATCCCTGCTCCATGAGCTTTGTCATACCTCTTCTTAAAGCTATGTATGGTTCCTGCCTCCACTACATCACTTGCTAGACTATTCCACTTCCTGTCAACTATATGACTGAAGAAATACTTCCTAACATCCCTGTGGTTCATCTGAGTCTTCAACTTCCAACTGTGATCCTGTCTCTGTCCTTATCTATTCCTCTCAGTATTTTATATGTCGTTATCATGTCTCCCCTGACCCTCCTGTCCTCCAGTGTTGTCAGGCCGATTTCCCTTAACGTCTCCTCGGGACTTGTCTTGTTGCAACCCTTTGCATTTTATATAATTTCTTGACGTGCTTGACCAGGTGTGGGTTCCAAACTGGTGCTGCATACTCCAGTATGGGCCTAACGTACACGGTGTACAGTGTCTTGAATGACTCCTTATTAAGATGTCGGAACGCTATTCTCAGGTTTGCCAGGCGCCCACATACTGCAGCAATTATTTGGTTGATGTGCGCCTGAGGAGATGTGCTCGGTATTATACTCACCTCAAGATCCTTTTCTTTGAGTGAGGTTTGTAGTCTCTGGCCCCCTAGACCGTACTTTGTCTGCGGTCTTCTCTGCTCTTCCCAATCTTCATGACTTTGCACTTGGTGGGGTTAAACTCCAGGAACCAGTTGTTGGACCGGGTTTGCAGCCTCTCCAGATCCCTTTGTAGTCCTGCCTGATCCTCTTCCATTTGAATTCTTCTCATTAGCTTCACATCATCTGCAAACAGGAACACCTCTGACTCTATTCCTTCCGTCATGTCATTCACATATACCAGAAGCAGCACCGGTCCTAGGACTGACCCTTGTGGAACCCCGCTCGTCACATACCATCGCTTGTTGTTGTCTTCCTGATCCACTGCAGTGCCTCTCCTGTTATACCTGTCTGCTCCTCCAGCTTTTGAACTAATCTCTTGTGTGGAACTGTGTCGAAAGTCTTCTTACAGTCCAAGAAAACGCAGTCTACCTACCCCTCTCTCTCTCTTGTCTTACTGCTGTTACGTTGCCATAAAACTTTAGTTTGTGACACAGGGATTCCAGTGTCAGAAACTGTGCTGGTTGTCGTGTAGTATAAGCTCATTACCTTCTATGTATTCCACCAGTCTTCTGAAAATTTCCTCCATGACTTTGTATACTATATATGTCAGTGACACTGTTTAATGCTTCCTGTCTGTCTCCTTTCTTAAAGATTGGGACTACTTTTGCTGTCTTCCACACAAGAGATGTATCGGATGTGAAAATTTAGATATCTGTGGATGCGGATGTGTATGAGGATGTCTTATTTACTTATTTTGCGGATGTGGATGTAAGAAATTGTGCGGATGTTCCTCGGATGCAGATATCTGATACATCACTATTCCACACCTCAGGTAGTCGCCCTGTTTCAATAAATGTGTAGAAGATTATTGTTAGTGGCACACACAGCGCCTCTGCTCCCTCTCTCAGGACCCACAGAGAGATGTTGTTTGGTTCCATCGCCTTTGAGGTATCTACTTCACTTAGCAGCATCTTCACCTCCTCCTCAGTTATATGTAGCATGTCCAGCACTTGTTGGTGCACCCTACCATTCGGCTTTTTGGAATCCTTTCTGTCTCCACTGAAAATACTTCCTTAAATCTCACATTAAATAACAGCTGTTTCTTATGATCTCCCCTCCTTCCTTCCTCAGTCTGATTACCTAGTCCTTGACTGTTGTTTTCTTCCTGATGTGACTGTATAACAGCCTCGGGTCAGATTTGGCTTTTGATGCTATGTCATTTTCGCATTGGGCCTCTCTCCTTGTCCATGCATATTTATTTCTGGCTCTTCAGCTAATCTCCTTATTTTCCTGGGTCCTTTGTCTCTCATTCTCTAGCACACTAAAGTTCGGCCTCTCTACACCTTTGGGTGAACCAAGGGCTCGTTCTGGTCTTCCCATTGTTTCTGTTGCTATTTGGTATGAACCTCTCCTGTGCCTGCTTGCATTTCTGGATCATGTATTCTATCATTTCATTTACTGATTTTTCCACCAGTTCTCTTTCCAACTGAATTTCATGCATTAAATTTCTCATGGCTGTGTAGTCCCCTCTTTTGTAGTTTTTCTTCTCCCATTCTACACGTGTTTCTCTCTCCACTTGTAATTCTAATATGTATTCGAAGCTCAGGACCCCGTGATCACCACCTTTGAGGGGTCTTTCATATTTTGTATCCTCGATGTCTGAACTACTCAAGGTAAATATGAGGTCCAGCCTTGCTGGTTCATCCTCTCCTCTCTCTCTCTCTTTCTCTCTTTTATAGTGTCCCTAACATGTTGATGCATGAGGCTTTCCAGTAACACCTCCATCATCTTAGCTCTTCATATTTCTGTCTCCTCCCCATTTGGCTCTATGTTTTCCAAGTCAGTTTGCTTGTGATTGAAATCCCCCACAACTAATGACTTTGCCCTACCCATGTGGGGCATTCTGGCCACCATAGCTGGTGTGTTCACATTTGCTCTGTTGCTCTCATCATACTCTTGTCTTGGCCTCCTGCTATTCTGTGTGTTGTGTCAGTGCACAACATGTGGAGGGTTGTATATTGCTGCTTTCACCACCCTGAAGTGTTCCTATGTAGTCCCTTGCTTTCTATATCCTTCTATATCCTCAAAATTCCACTGGTTTTTGATGGGCAGTGCAACTCTTCCTCCACCTCTGTTTCTTACATTTGTTATTCAGTCCTCAATGGTGTACCAAACCTTGTCACCACAAACCCTGGGGGTTTGTGGTGACTGTGGGGGGAGTCCTGGCAGGAGACTATGGGAGGCTGCTGTGTAGGTGAGGTTCATGATAGGTGGTGGGGGTGTGAGTGGTGTGTACTCACCTAATTGTGGTTGCAGGGGTCGAGACTCAGCTCCTGGCCCCGCCTCTTTGCTGTCCGGTACTGGGTCTCTGCTCTCCCTGCTCCATGAGCTTTATCATACCTTGTCTTAAAACTATGTATGGTTCCCGCCTCCACTATATCGTTCGCTAGACTACTCCACTTCCTAACTACTCTATGGCTGAAGAAGTGCTTCCTAACATCCCTTTGACTCATCTGAGTCTTCAGCTTCCAGTTGTGTCCCCTTGTTTCTGTGTTCCCTCTCTGGAACATCCTGTCACTATCTACCTTGTCAATTCCCCGCAGTATTTTGTATGTCGTTATCATGTCTCCTCTAACACTTCTGTCCTCCAGTGTTGTTAGTCCTATTTCCCTCAACCTTTCTTCATAGGGCAGTCCCCTGAATTGTGGAACTAGCCTTGTCGCAAACCTTTGCACTTTCTCTAATTTCTTGACATGCTTGACCAGGTGTGGGTTCCAGACTGGTGCTGCATACTCTAGTATGAGCCTGACGTACACGGTGTACAGTGTCTTGAACGATTCCTTGTTAAGGTAACGGAACGCTAATCTTAGGTTTGCCAGTCGCCCATATGCTGCCGCGGTTATCTGGTTGATGTGTGTTTCCGGAGACGTGCTTGGCGTTATACTCACCCCAAGGTCTTTCTCCTTTGATGAGGTTTGTAGCCTTTGTCCACCTAGCCTGTACTCTGTCAGCGGTCTTCTTTGCCCTTCTCCGATCTTCATGACTTTGCATTTGGTGGGGTTAAATTCGAGAAGCCAGTTGCTAGACCAGATGTCAAGCTTGTCCAGGTCTCTTTGAAGTCCTGCTTGGTCTTCATCCGATGTGATTCTCCTCATTAATTTCACATCATCTGCGAACAGAGACACTTCTGAGTCTATCCCGTCCGCCATGTCATTCACATATACCAAGAATAGCGCTGGTCCTAGGACTGACCCCTGCGGTACACCGCTCGTCACAGGCGCCCACTGTGATACCTCATCACGCACCATTACCCATTGTTGCCTCCCTGTGAGGTATTCCCTGATCCATTCCAGTGCACTTCCTGTTATACACGCTTGGTCTTCCAACTTCTTTACTAATCTCATATGAGGAACTGTGTCGAAGGCCTTCCTGCAGTCCAGGAAAATGCAGTCAACCCACCCTTCTCTCTCTTGCCTCACCTCTGTTATTTTATCATAGAACTCCAGGAGGTTTGTTACACAGGATTTGCCTTCCCTGAATCCGTGCTGTCTGGCATGGAATATCCTGTTCTGCTCCAGATGCTCCACCATTCTTTTCCTGATGATTTTTTCAAAGACTTTGCACTTTATACATGTAAGTGACACCGGTCTATAGTTTAGTGCCTCCTTTCTGTCTCCTTTTTTAAAGATGGGGACTACGTTGGCCTTCTTCCATACCTCAGGTAGCTGCCCAGTTTCAAGGGATGTGTTGAATATTATGGTAAGTGGCACACTCAGAACCTCAGTTGCTTCCTGAAGGACCCACGGGGAGATATTGTCCGGACCCATCGCCTTTGAGGTATCACGGTCACTGAGTAACTGCTTCACCTCCCCCTCAGTTGTGTGTATGCCCTCCAGCACTTGATACATCCCTTGTTGGTGACGCACCCCGTCCTGTCTACCCATCTTGGTTGTTTTGGGTTAGTTTGGTTGTGGTGGGGTTGTCAGGATTGAGGGTGTTCTGTGGGTGGTTCTGAGGGAGGTTGTGTTTTCTACTCCTGATTCTTGGCTCCCCTGCCCATCTCTGTCCTTGACTCTCTTTCCTGCCCCTTATGTCTTTGTATTGTCTCAGTTTTCTGTCGTTCTCCTCGTGTTCTGTTGCAGTCTAGGTACACTTGCTGGTAATTTGATTAGCCCCTTAGTCGTGGTTGCTGCCGCAGGATTCTGTTTTTCACCATTTCTGACTTGATAATCAATTAGACTGGACATTTTTTCCCCTTGAGTGTCCCCCTGGTCTCTAAAAATTTGTCAGCTGGGTTATGTCTGCCTTTTTTGTCCTTTCATGATATTTTCAATATCTTTTTCCTCCCTTGTCATCTTCGCATGTTGTCCCTTCGGGCTTCTGAAGCCCATCAACAAAGACTGTTGTGTGTATTGTATGTGTCAGTATATCAACCCTTGTGAACATGTTTCTGACCACATGTCTTCTGTGTACAGGTCCACGTGTCAGCATGCCACACATCAGCTTCAGGGACATGGGTAACCTCGTCCACCAGGCCACCATAGCTGTTAATGAGAGATTTGACTCTATAGAACCTGCCATCTATAACAGTGGTAAGTGAGATAGCTCTATTTGGCTCTAACTCTCTCTTGCTCTCTCTAACTTGCTCTAGGTCTCTTTAGCTCTGTGTTTCTCTCTAGCATCACTTAATGTCCACAGTGTCAGTTTAAGTGTCATAAAGTGTCAGTAAGTGCCCTTGTATGCCCACAGGAGCCCGTCTAGTGCCCGGAAGCCCCGCCTGGTTTATGGCAGCCTCTCACAAGACTAAGGTGGTAGCCAAGAATATATCAAGAATAGCACTCATATCAGAAGAAGCCACCAGATATACTGCCCAACAGTGAGTATATTACTGTTGTACTGCCCAACAGTAAGTATGTTACTGTTATACTGCCCAACAGTAAGTATGTTACTGTTATACTGCACAACAGTGACTATGTTACTGTTGTTATTACTACTGCCACCATATATACTGCCCACAGTATAACCTTAACTGCTCACAACATGACACATAAGACAGTGTCTTCTCCATAATACATTATTATGTACCATAAACAACGCTACTTACATTATGTAACTTAGACACATGTGCAACACCTGGGTGTCTTTATTGTAGACGTTTCGCCCACCAGTGGCTTTATCAGTACACATTCTAGGACAAAACTTGAAGACAGTAGAACTATATATATAAGATGAGGTTATTTAACTTATAAGTGCTTGGGTTATGGACACTCCCGAGCTTCAGAACCTTGCATTTATCTACATTGAATTGCATCTGCCACTTTTCTGACCACGAATTGAGTTTGTCTAATCTTCCTGAAGTTCTATGACATCTATGTTTGAATCAATTATCCTACCTATCTTCGTGTCGTCGGCGAATTTGCTCATATCACTAGTAATTCCCTCGTCAAGGTCATTGATATATATTATAAACAACAACTGGCCTAAGACTGATCCTGTGGAACACCACTTGTTACAAGTCCCCATTCGGATTTAACCCCATTTATGCACACTCTCTGCTTCCTATTGGTGAGCCATGACTCGATCCATGACAGCACTTTTCCCCCAATGCCATGAGCTGCCACTTTTTTAACAGTCTCTGGTGTGGTACTCTATCAAAACCCTTTACTAAAGTCTAAATAAACAATATCGAATTCTTTATCGTGATCAACAGCCTCAAAAGCTTTACTGAAGAAGGTTAATAAATTAGATAGGCAGGAACGGCCCTCGTGAATCCATGCTGAGTATTATTAATCAATTTATGGTTATCTAGATGGCTTCTAATAATATCAGCTATAATTGACTCTAGTAATTTGCCTACAATTGAGGTCAGGCTTATTGGGCAGTAATTTGACGGTAGTGACTTGTCCCCTGTTTTAAAAATAGGAATTACATTAGCCATCTTCCACATATCAGACACTACACCTGTTTGAAGAGATAAATTAAAAATGTTAGATAATGGTTCACAGAGTTCCATTTTGCATTCCTTAAGAACCCTTGAAAAAAGCTCATCAGGAACCGGCGATTTATTTTGTTTCAATCGGTCTAGTTGTTTCATAACCATTTCGCTAGTGACTGTGATATTACATAATTTATCTTCTTCTGGGCCTCTGTAAAAATTAATTACTGGGATATTATTAATGTCTTCCTGTGTGAAAACCGAGAGAAAATAATTATTAAAAATAGAGCACATATCATTCTCCTTGTCAGTAAGATGCCCAACAACCTTAAACCAAGACAGCAATGCCTAAGCGTACGTAATAAGGCAAACAGATTACTGGGATTTATATCAAGAAGTGTTAGCAACAGAAGTCCAGAGGTTATATTACAGCTTTATACATCATTATGCAGCTCAGTTCTGGTCTCCATATTACAAAATGGATATTAATTCGTTAGAAAACATTCAGCGTAGAATGACTAAATTAATACATAGCATTAGAAATCTTCCTTACGAAGAAAGATTGAAGACCCTAAATTACATTCACTTGTAAGACGTAGAATGAGGGGAGACATGATCGAGGTATACAAGTGGAAAATGGGTATTAACAAAGGGGATATAAATAAGGTCTTGAGGATATCTCTCCAAGAGAGAACCCGCAATAATGGATTCAAGTTAGATAAGTTTAGATTTAGAAAGGATACAGGAAAGTATTGGTTTGGAAATAGGGTAGTTGATGAGTGGAACAGTCTGCCTAGTAGGGTTATTGAAGCTAGGACCTTGGGTAGTTTCAAATTTAGGTTGGATAAATTCATGAGTGAGAGGGGTTGGATTTGAGTGGGAATTGCACATGAGTAAATAAAATTATCAAAGCTTATTTCTTAGGTAGCATTGATGATTGGATTGAACAAATGTTCTGTTAGTGGGATGGAATATGAAGGACCTGCCTAGTATGGGCCAACAGGCCTGCTGCAGTGTTCCTCCTTTCTTATGTTCTTAAATGCTCAGCTATGGTCTGTATACCTTGTACACTTTATTACCCACAATGCCCACTTTATTACCCACAATACACACTTAACTACCCACAATACCCACTATATTACCCACAATGATCACTATATTACCCACAATACACACTTAACTACCCACAATACCCAGCTGAGTGCCCTGGTGTGACTAGTACTTCTCTGATGCCAGGTACAACCTGGACCAGGACCAGGTAACATACGGGTTGCCCACCGCGGACGTGCGGGGCACTGTCCTGGGCGACCAGTGCCCAGTGGAAGTGGACTTCCCCTGCCAGCCCAGGAAGTACCGAGCCTTCAACGGGTACTGCAACAACGTACAGAACCCTAAATGGGGTAATGCCCTGACCAGGTACCTGCGCTTCCTACCCGCCAGCTACGGTGATGGGGTATCTGTGCCCCGCCAGGCCACCGGGGGGGCATTCCTGCCCTCGGCGAGGAGTGTCAGCCTGGCAATGCATGCCCGGGCAAGTGATACCCAGCATAAGTTCATGACAGCGATGGCGGGCATCTTCGGGCAGTTTGTGTCGCACGACCTGACGCATTCACCTCAGATGGCAGGTTAGTGTGGGCAGGTGCCCTGGGCAGGACTCTGCATGCTGGGTATGTCCTGTTGGCAGTCTTAATGTGCCCAGGGCAGGACTCTGCATGCTGGGTATGTCCTGTTGGCAGTCTTAATGTGCCCAGGGCAGGACTCCACATGATGGGTATGTCCTGTTGGCAGTCTTAATGTGCCCAGGGCAGGACTCTGCATGCTGGGTATGTCCTGTTGGCAGTCTTAATGTGCCCTGGGCAGGACTCTGCATGCTGGGTATGTCATATTGGCAGTCTTAATGTGCCCAGGGCAGGACTCTGCATGCTGGGTATGTCCTGTTGGCAGTCTTAATGTGCCATGGGCAGGACTCTGCATGCTGGGTATGTCCTGTTGGCAGTCTTAATGTGCCCTGGGCAGGACTCTGCATGCTGGGTATGTCCTATTGGCAGTCTTAATGTGCCCAGGGCAGGACTCTGCATGCTGGGTATGTCCTATTGGCAGTCTTAATGTTGAGGAAGATACAGTGTAGATGGTTGTTTTTGTATCTCTCACTCACTCCCTCACTCTCACTCTCCCTCCCTCACTCTCCCTCACTCCCTCACTCTCCCTCCCTCTCCCTCCCTCACTCTCACTCCCTCACTCTCCTCCAGGGTACATTGGGCAGCGACTGAGGTGTTGTGGGGTCAACTTCAGCGACTTTCACCCAGAGTGCTACCCCATCCGTCTACCCGACGATGACCCCGTGTATAGCAGCCTAGGACTCAAGTGCCAAGAGTACGTACGTACGGGCACTGCCCCCAGGACCGGCTGTACTCTAGGTCAGTGCCCACTAACAACAGTATTATTATTATCATTGTTATTATTATTGTTAGAGGGTCACCCATAGACCTACCAAACTTGCGCACCTCTGATGATGACCTTGGTCACTGCCCTCTAATAACCCTTTATTATTATTATTATTATTATTATTATTATTGTTTTTATTATTATTATAATTATAATTATTATTATTATTATTATTATTATTATTATTATTATTATTATTATTATTATAATTATTGCCATTATTAATATTAATGCAATTATTATTATTATTATTATTATTATTATTATTATTATTATTATTATTATTATTATAATTAATATTATTATTATTTTTATTATAATTATTGTTATTATTATAATTATTATTATTATAATAATTATTATTATTATTATTATTATTATTATTGCCATTATTAATATTATTATTGCAATCATTATTATTAATATTACTGGAGGGTCCCCCATGGCCATCCCAAGACTAAGACTTGTTATCACTGCTCTAGGTCCAAGGGAACAGATCAACCAGGTGACATCCTTCCTTGACGGCTCTGTGCTCTATGGCTCTAGCAAGGAGGAGTCCGATGAGCTTCGAGCTTTTGTTGACGGGGCCCTCAAGGTGCAGAGAGGGCCCGCGGGCACGCAGCTCCTGGCCCAGGATGACAACCAGATTGACTGCCGCTCCTCTGCCAGGCACAAGTGAGTGCGTTTGATCCAAGGTGATTGGGATGTGTGCCTGGGGTGCTGGTGTTGCCCCCTGGGGCATCAAGGTGCTATTGTTGCCCCCTGGGAGGCCCAGGCATTGATCCCGGGCACTTGTGTCACTGATGAAGGCAGCCAGATGAAGTGAAAGGCCTCAGCCAGGATCAAGAGAGTGTTTGATCCAAGGTGCCAGGAAATGTGCCCCAGGGGCATCAAGGTGCCACTGGTGCCCCCAGGGAGTGCTGGGCATCTACCCCAGGCATCGAGGTGCTTTCTAAATACCTTTCTCTCTACAGTTAAAAGCTCTGTAGATCACATAACTTTCTATTGTATTATTTAGAGACTGTGTTCTATAACTTTCTCTCTCACTTTCACTTTCTCTTTCATTTTCACTCTTTATCACTTTCACTTTCTTACTGACTTTCTCTCACACTTTCACTTTCTTACTGACTTTCTCTCACACTTTCACTTTCTTACTGACTTTCTCTCACACTTTCACTTTCTTACTGACTTTCTCTCACTTTCACTCACACTTTCTCACTTTCATTTTCTCCCTCACTTTCTCCCTGTTCTCTCACATTTTCTCCCTGACTTTCTCTCACATTTTCTGCCTGACTTTCTCTCACATTTTCTGCCTGACTTTCTCTCACTGACTTTCTCCCTACTTTCTCTCCCTCACTTGCTTACTGATTTTCTCCCTGACTTTCTCTCCCTGACAGGTGCTTTAAGTCGGGTGACGTACGCGTCAACGAGCACCTAGGTCTGGCCTCCCATTCACTACCTGACTTTCACTCCCTGACTTTCACTCCCTGACTTTCACTCCCTGACTTTCACTCCCTGACTTTCACTCCCTGACTTTCACTCCCTGACTTTCTCTCCCTGACTTTCTCTCCCTGACTTTCTCTCCCTGACTTTCACTCCCTGACTTTCTCTCCCTGACAGGTGCTTTAAGTCAGGTGACGTACGAGTCAACGAGCACCTAGGTCTGGCCTCCCATTCACTCCCTGACTTTCTCTCCCTGACAGGTGCTTTAAGTCAGGTGACGTACGAGTCAACGAGCACCTAGGTCTGGCCTCCATACATCAGCTCTTCGTCAGAGAGCACAACCGCATCTCCTCTCAGCTCTCCAAGCTCAACGCTCACTGGACGGACGAACAAGCTTTCCAGGAGGCTAGGAGGATAGTGGGAGCTGAGCTCCAGCACGTCACCTACACTGAGTTCCTACCCTCTATCCTGGGACAGGTAGGAATACCCTCACTCTGGGGGTAGATAGAGCCTTTATGGGGCTGAATAGAGACTTTCTGGGGAGATAGAACTATCAAGGATAGTCATACTGGGGGCCGATGCAGCCTTTCTGGGGTGCATAGATCCATGATGGGGCGGATAGAACTATCCAGGGGTGAACAAAGCTTTTCAGGGGTGGATAGAGATATCCAGAGGTGGATAAAGCTTTTCAGGGGTGGACAAAGATATCCAGGGGTGGATAAAGCCACCCAGAGGTGGATAGAGTCATCAAGGGGTGCATAGAGCCATCATGGGGTGGATAGAGCCATCATGGGTTGGATAGAGCCATCATGGGGTGGATAGAGCCATCATGGGGTGGATAGAGTCATCATGGGGTGGATAGAGCCATCATGGGGTGGATAGAGCCATCATGGGGTGGATAGAGCCATCATGGGGTGGATGGAGCCATCATGGGGTGGATAGAGCCATCATGGGGTGGATAGAGCCATCATGGGGTGGATAGAGACATCATGGGGTGGATAGAGCCATCATGGGGTGGATGGAGCCATCATGGGGTGGATAGACCCATCATGGGGTGGATAGAGCCATCATGGGGTGGATAGAGCCATCACAGGGTGGATAGAGCCATCACAGGGTGGACAGAGCCATCACGGGGTGGATAGAGCCTGGAAGACTAGTCCAGGACCCATCTAGCCAGCCAGCTAGGCCAGGTCACAACTAACAGCCGTGCTCTAAATCCTGCAGGGCATCCTGGAGAAGTACGGTCTGGCTCTGCAGAAGTCTGGCTTCTTCTCTGGCTACGACATCAACATCAATGCCGGCCTCGCCAACTCTGTCGCCAACGTTGCTATCAATTTCGTGGCGTCAATGTTGCCTAGCAACGTGGCCTATTATGATGAGGTGAGTAGACCTACTGTAGGCCTCTCTACCCATTACTCAGGTACATTAACACACTACTAACTGAATGATGGTTAATGATAATTCTTCACTCTGTCTACCCTTACTCAGACACAAAACACACTACTAACTGAGTGATGGTTAACGACCTTCTTCTCGCCAGGATCGCAAGCTGAGTGAGCGCCCTGTCACAGAGACCTTCTACGCGCCCTTCGACCTGTACGAGAGGGGCAAGTTTGACCAGGTCATCCAGGGCATGGTCAACGCCCATTCCCACAACCAGGACACGGCCATGTCCGAGGCCATCACCAGCAAGATGTTTGAGGACGCCTCAACGGGTGTAGGCCTAGACCTGGCAGCACAGATCATCCAGCAGGGCAGAGACCATGGCATAGCTGGGTACAACAAGTGGAGGCACTTCTGTGGCCTACCCAAGGCTCTCAAGTTTGAAGATCTGGGTGATGTTATGTCCCAGACTAACATCAAGAAACTTAAGTCTGTCTATAAGTAAGTTCCAGTAGGCCTATAACATTAGCCTTGTAGGCCTAACATCAAGAAGATTAAGTCTGTTTATAAGTTCCAGTAGGCCTATCTTACTAGCTTCCTAGGCCTAACATAAAAAAGTAAGTGCCAGTAGGCCTATATCACTAGCCTTGTAGGCCTAACATCAAGAAGCATAAGTCTGTTTATAAGTTCCAGTAGGCTTATCTTACTAGCTTCCTAGGTCTAACATCAAAAAGGTTAAGTCTATAATTTCCTTGGCCTAATACCAAGAATTGTTAAGTCTGAGATTACCATCAAGAAAATTAGGTCTATTTACAAATGAGCCTCATAGGCCTAATAATAATTGTTAAGTGCTAAACTATCAAAAAAGCTTAGGTCTATTTATAACATTCTCTCTCACTCTCTCTCTCCTGAACCAGGAACATAGACGACATAGACCTCTTCACTGGAGGTCTGGCGGAGAAGCCTAACAGGGGGGCGCTGGTGGGACCCACCCTGGGTTGCCTTATAGGCCGTCAGTTCCACTATCTCAGACGAGGTGACAGATATTGGTACGAGAACGACCTCCCTCCTTCATCCTTCACTAAAGGTCAGTCTCTTGATCCAAGGTGATGTATTCTACCATCCAGTAGGCCTGTTTTTTAATATTTACATGTGTTTGGTAGTGGGAATGAATGATAATCTTCAGAGGGTTTTTTCTTTATTTGCGGTTCTTGGGCCCCGGTGGCCTGGTGCCTAAAGCTCTCGCTTCACACACAGAGGGCCCGGATTCGATTCCCGGAGGGGTGGAAACATTTCAACGTGTTTCCTTACACCTGTTGTCATGTTCACCTAGCAGCAAATAGGTACCTGGATTTTAGTCGACTGGTGTGGGTGGCATCCTGGGGGACAAGATTAAGGACCACAATGGAAATAAGATAGACAGTCCTCGATGACGCACTGACTTTCTTGGGTTATCCTGGGTGGCTAACCCTCCGGGGTTAAAAATCCGAAGAAATCTTATCTTATCACAGGCAGTGTGTTTTAAGGGAGACAGAGTAGACCTTGTTGACTGAGTGAAGTCGGCTGCCTGAGTGAGGAAGAGGCAGGCGTGGCACAAGCTGAGCTGGGTATGCCCACCGAGGCTTGCACTTTGGTGGAAACTATGAAAACTAGCCATGTAGGTTTACTGTCTACATTTTGCTCGCCACCACCCATGGTCGTCCTCGACCATGCTTGACTGAGAGAAAAAACTTGGTCTCTCTCTCGCAGGAACAGGACACAGAACACAAACATATATATATATATATATATATATATATATATATATATATATATATATATATATATATATATATATATATATATATATATATATATATATATATATATATATATATATATATATATATATATATGCTAGGAATTCGCAAGAGCAGGCGAAATATTCACAAACACTGATCTGGCACGGAGACTCGAACCTCACGATACGCAGTGCTTGCCGATCACACTGGTCCACTTGCATCCAGCTTTCGCAGACGCTAGCAAAGCTGGATGCCAAGGTATTGGACCAGTGTGGTACGGTCGGCAAAGCACTGCGACCTTGTCATGAGGTTCGTAGGTTCGAGTCTCCGTCGGCCAGAGATCAGTGTTTGTGAATATATAATTTATATATATATATATATATATATATATATATATATATATATATTTATAGGTAGTAGGTTGGTAGACAGCAACCACTCAGGAGGTACTACCGTCCTGCCAGGTGACTGTGAAACAGAAACCTGAAACTGTTTTACATGATGGTAGGATTGCTGGTGTCTTTTTCTGTCTCATAAACATGCAAGATTTCAGGTACGTCTTGCTACTTCTACTTACACTTAGGTCACACTACGCAAACATGTACACGTTTATGTATACACACTCATCTGAGTTTTCTTTGATTTTATCTTAATAGTTCTTGTTCTTATTGCTTTTTCCTTTCATATCCATGGGGAAGTGGAATAAGAATCTTTCCTCCGTAAGCCATGTGTGTTGTAAAAGTCAACTAAAATGCCGGGAACAATGGGCTAGTAACCCCTTTTCCTGTATAGCTTACTAAAAGAAGAAGAAGAAAACCGTCAAAGTGGGATGTTTGAATGTGCGTGGATGTTGTGCGAATGATAAGAAAGAGATGATTGTAGATGTTATGAATGAAAAGAAGCTGGATGTCCTGGCTTTAAGTGAGACAAAGCTGAAGGGAAGTTTCAGTGGGGAGAAATAAATGGGATTAGATCAGGGGTTTCAAATAGAGTTAGAGCTAAAGAAGGAGTGGCAATAATGTTGAATAATCAGTTATGGCAGGTAAAGAAGGAATATAAATGTATAAATTCAAGGATTATGTGGAGTAAAATAAAGGTTGGATGTGAAAAGTGGGTTATAGTAAGTGTTTATGCACCTGGAGAAGAGAGAAGTGTAGAGGAGAGAGAGAGATTTTGGGAAATGTTGAGTGAGTGTGTGGGAGTTTTGAACCAAGTGAGAGAGTAATTGTGGTTGGGGATCTTAATGCTAAAGTGGGTAAAAATGTTGTGGATGGAGTAGTAGGTAAATTTGGGGTGCCAGGGGTAAATGTAAATGGGGAGCCATTAATTGAGCTATGTGTAGAAAGAGGTTTAGTAATAAGTAATACATATTTTATGAAAAAGAGGATAAATAAATATACAAGGTATGATATAGCACGTAAGGAAAGTAGTTTGTTGGATTATGTATTGGTGGATAAAAGGTTGATGAGTAGGCTTCAGGATGTACATGTTTATAGAGGGGCAACGGATATATCAGATCATTATTTGGTTGTAGCTACAGTTAGAGTAAAAGGTAGATGGGACAAAAAGAAAATGGCAACAGCAAGTAAGAGAGAGGTAAAAGTGTATAAACTAAGGGAGGAGGAAGTTAGGGTGAGATATAAGCAACTATTGGCAGAAAGGTGGGCTAGTGCAAGTAGGAGTAGTGGGGGGGTTGAAGAGAGTTGGGATAGTTTTAAAAATGCAGTATTAGAATGTGGGGCAGAAGTTTGTGGCTATAGGAGGGTGGGTGCAGGAGGAAAGAGGAGTGAGTGGTGGAATGAAGAAGTAAAGGGGGTGATAAAAGAGAAAAAGGTAGCTTATGAGAGGTTTTTACAAAACAGAAGTGTTAATAGAAGAGCAGAGTATATGGAGAGTAAAAGAAAGGTGAAGAGAGTGGTGAGAGAGTGCAAAAGAAGAGCGGATGAAAGAATGGGAGAGGCTCTGTCAAGAAATTTTGCTGAAAACAAGAAATTTTTTGGAGTGAGATAAACAAGGTAAGAAAGCCTAGGGAACAAATGGATTTGTCAGTTAAAAACAGAGTAGGGGAGTTAGTAGATGGGGAACTGGAGGTATTGGGTAGATGGCGGGAATATTTTGAGGAACTTTTAAATGTCGATGAAAAAAGGGAGGCGGTAATTTCATGTACTGGCCAGGGAGGTACAACATCGTTTAGGAGTGAAGAAGAGCAGGATGTGAGTGTGGGGGAGGTGCGTGAGGCATTACGTAGAATGAAAGGGGGTAAAGCAGCTGGAATTGACGGAATCATGACAGAAATGTTAAAAGCAGGGGGGGATATAGTGCTGGAGTGGTTGGTATTTTTGTTTAATAAATGTATGAAAGAGGAAGGTACCTAGGATTGGCAGAGAGCATGTATAGTTCCTTTATATAAAAGGGGAAAAGGGATAAAGAGAGTGTAAAAATTATAGGGGAATAAGTTTACTGAGTATACCAGGTAAAGTGTATGGTAGGGTTATTATTGAAAGAATTAGAGGTAAGACAGAGAGTAGGATTGCAGATGAGCAAGGAGGCTTTAGAGTGGGTATGGGATGTGTAGATCAAGTGTTTACAGTGAAGCATATATGTGAACAGTATTTAGATAAAGGTAGAGAAGTTTTTATTGCATTTATGGATTTAGAAAAGGCATATGATAGAGTGGATAGGGAGCAATGTGGCAAATGTTGCAAGTGTATGGAATAGGTAGTAAGTTACTGAAGGCTGTAAAGAGTTTTTATGAGGATAGTGAGGCTCAGGTTAGGGTGTGTAGGAGAGAGGGAGATTACTTCCGGTAAAAGTAGGTCTTAGACAGGGATGTGTAATGTCACCATGGTTGTTTAATATATTTATAGATGGGGTTGTAAAGAAGTAAATGCTAGGGTGTTGGGGAGAGGGGTGGAATTAAATTATGGAGAATTAAATGCAAAATGGGAGTTGACACAGTTACTTTTTGCTGATGATACTGTGCTTATGGGAGATTCTAAAGAAAAGTTGCAAAGGTTAGTGGACGAGTTTAGGAGAGTGTGTAAAGGTAGAAAGTTAAAAGTGAACATAGATAAGAGTAAGGTGATGAGGGTATCAAACGATTTAAATAAAGAAAAATTGGATATCACATTGGAGAGAGGGATTATGGAAGAAGTAAATGTTTTCAGATATTTGGGAGTTGATGTGTCAGCGGATGGGTTTATGAAGGATGAGGTTAACCATAGAATTGATGAAGGAAAAAAGGTGAGTGGTGCATTGAGGTATTTGTGGAGACAAAAAACGTTATCCATGGAGGCAAAGAAGGGAATGTACGAAAGTATAGTGGTACCAACACTCTTATATGGGTGTGAAGCATGGGTTGCAAATGCTGCAGCGAGGAGGAGGCTGGAGGCAGTGGAGATGTCCTGTCTAAGGGCAATGTGTGGTGTAAATATTATGCAGAAAATTCGGAATGTGGAAATTAGGAGAAGGTGTGGAGTTACTAAAAGTATTTGTCAGAGGGCTGAAGAGGGGTTGTTGAGGTGGTTTGGTCATTTAGAGAGAATGGATCAAAGTAGAATGACTTGGAGAGCGTATAAATCTGTAGGGGAAGGAAGGCGGTGTAGGGGTCGTCCTAGAAAAGGTTGGAGGAAGGGGTAAAGGAGGTTTTGTGGGCGGGGGGCTTGGACTTCCAGCAAGCATGTGTGAGCGTGTTAGATAGGAGTGAATGGAGACGAATGGTTTTTTGGGACATGACGATCTGTTGGAGTGTGAGCAGGGTAACATTTTGTGAAGGGATTCAGGAAACCAGTTAATTGATTTAATTGGACTTGAGTCCTGGAAATGGGAAGTACAATGCCTGCACTTTAAAGGAGGGGTCTGAGATAGTGACAGCTGGGAGGGACTTTTCTCAGCTGTCGTATCTGAGCTCCTCTGCAAAGACAGGGATTATGTATGAGTGTGGTGAAAGTGTTGAATGATGATGAAAGTATTTTCTTTTTGGGGATTTTCTTTCTTTTGGGTCACCCTGCCTCGGTGGGAGACGGCCGACTTGTTGAAAAAAAAAAAAAAAAAAAAAAATATTATATATATATATATATATATATATATATATATATCCAGCGACTCAGCGCTGCTGTTCAGAGGGGTAATGCATGCTGTATTCTGGGCACGCGCCCCAGCTCGGAAGAGCTGGATGAGATTTTCGCATTATAATCAGTGACAAACATGTAACAATATGTACTAGACATGTATCTCTCACCTCATGTATTGTATATGCCATCTTTATATCAACAGTATCTCTTAAATCTTTTGTACCATATTATGTAATAAAATATACCTATTGGTATATATATATATATATATATATATATACATTTGGACATGGAAAAAAAAACTTCCTACAGGGAGGGAAGAAAACAAAAGGTGGGGTGTGCTACATGGTGGTGCAAGGCAGTGATCCTCGGAGGCGTCACTGCTCGCCTTCCTGCGTCTGGACACATACTGCAACACAGGAGACATCTCTGCGGCTGAGCTGTGATGTAACAGGGTACGGTCTCCTCTGGGATGGTGAAGCAGTCATCGTAGTAGTCGCTGCAGGGTTCACTCATCCTGGGGCACAACCTGCTGGTGCCCTCGAGTGAGAGTGAGGCATCGACAGTACTCGGCCACTGGGCAGGACTTCTGGCAAGTAACTCAGGAGGACATTTCTCGACTGGTACTGTCGCTGGGGCTGTCACTGCTGGCGACTGAAGTGAGTCGTGGCAGAGACAACTCGGGCGAAACATCTGGGAGTCGTAGCAGCATACACCATAACTGGAATGAGGGGGCTAGCAGTCAAAGTGACATCATCTTTGTGCAGGCTGCTCACTGAAGCTGTGACACGAGGCTGACAGTCGCCTGCCGACAGGACTACTGCGGCTTGACGATGTCATTCTCTTGACAGAGTTGGAGTCATAGCAGAGGATAGTCTAAGCATCCTCAGACTGGATTCTACATATAACTGCACTCTGATGGTCAGGAGGTGGAGTGAAATGAGTCTCAACGGGGAGTCATAGTAGGTACGACTCAGGCATCTACACACGATGAACATAAGAGCTTTCTGTACAATGGGAGCTCAGACGCTCGTAACTGACGCCTGGACTGACTAATGTCATCTGTCAACGGTCACAACGGTGACAAGTAACAAGAGGGGCTACCAGTGGTCTGGGCTCAGAACATACTGTGGTCCACACACACAGCTGTGCTCAGACCATACTGTGGTCCACACACACAGCTGTGATCAGAACATACTGTGGTCCACACACACAGCTGTGATCAGAACATACTGTGGTCCACACACACAGCTGTGATCAGAACATACTGTGGTCCACACACACAGCTGTGCTCAGACCACACAGGACACATGGAAAACTGTACACACCCGCACTGCACATGTGGTTACATGGCTTTCTCTAGCAAATGACACTTTTCTGCGCATATATCGACACTAAGTCATACACGAACATGTGAGAACACTGACTGAGAGCAATTAACACATATATCTTCTCTCAGTGTTCTCAACAACACTGCAACATATTCCTCACTGTGAAACTAACACTGTCCATGTGACATCATGTGTTGATGTCAGGCGTGACGTCGTGAGGGACGTCGTGGGGTGACATCACGAGGTGACGTCAGGCAACGGTGATGTCATGGGATGACATCAGGCAGACGTCCAGGGTGACGTCAGGCAGACGTCCAGAGTGACGTCAGGCAGACGTCGTGGGTGACGTCAGAAACTTCCTGGGTGATGTCACAAGATGACGTCGGGCAGCATCGTGGGTGACGTCGGGCAGCATCGTGGGTGACGTCGGGCAGCATCGTGACGTCAGTGGAGTGATGCAGGGAGCACAGCGTGTGGCTCACTCCACGTGGCCTTATCCACACATGGCTTCGTGATCCACGTGGCCTTATCCACACATGGCTTCGTGATCCACGTGGCCTTATCCACACATGGCTTCGTGATCCACATGGCCTTATCCACACATGGCTTCGTGATCCACGTGGCCTTATCCACACATGGCTTCGTGATCCACATGGCCTTATCCACACATGGCTTCGTGATCCACGTGGCCTTATACACACATGGCTTCGTGATCCACGTGGCTTTGAGTGACCTCCGGCACTCGGATACACAGCTCTGGCAAAGAATTCACACTGTATTCATAGAAAAACAGCAGAGAGGGAGTGAGTAGCGTGAGTGGTGTATGGTGGCCTGATAACAACAGCAGAACCATACACGTGACGCTGAGAACCTGACTGAGAACAGCGTGGGACTCTGTGGGGGTCGAGTTGCATGGGACGCCACTTAGATTTCTCGAAGAAATACGGAAAATTTTGGCCTAGATCCTGCTTGTACCTGTGTCTGGATGTTGAGACTCGCAGACACAACATCTGGATAACTCGCTGACAGACGGATGTTTCTTGTATGGGGAGATGAAGTGAAGACAACATTTCTTCCTCTCCCAGGGCAACACACTTGCTACCACCACCGCTACTCTACCACCAATGTTTTTGAACGATTACGTGTGTAGTAGTCAAAGCGGGTTCAATGATAATCTTCAGAGGCTTCTTACGTTATTTGCGGTTCTTGGTACACACGCAGTGTGTTTTAAGTGCCCAGGCCCAGGGGGAGGGAGCCCATGCCCGCGAGGGAGAGGCAGAGTAGATATTGTTGACTGAGTGAAGTCGGCTGCCTGAGTGAGGAAGAGGCAGGCGTGGCACAAGCTGAGCTGGGTATGCCCACCAAGGCTTGCACTCTGGTGGAAACTATGAAAACTAGCCATGTAGGCTTACTGTCTACAGGCCTACTTATGTGAGTAGGATTTGTATCATGGGTTAGTAGACATACTACAGTTCACTTTCCTAATATTAGGTGCTAATAGGCCTATGAAAGTGTAAAGGTGTAAAGTCAACCAGCTTGTAGAAAACTCATCTGATTCTGCACGATGGTATTTAAAATTTTTTTTTGCTTTAGATTAAAGATTCTAGCCTACCATAGGCGTGTAGGTCTATTGTAGTGTACCTCTGTTGAATTAGCTAACAGTTGTTGTTGTATATTACAGAACAGTTGTATGAGTTAAGGAAAGTGTCACTGGCCAGGATCATCTGTGACAACACTGATGAACTTCTCAGTGTTCAGCCCCGAGTCATGCTGGAGGCTGACTCATTCCTGTGAGTACTGTTGTGAGTCACTCAGTCAGTGAATCAGTCAGTGAGTGAGTCAGTGAATCAGTCAGTGAAAAACTTGGGTATCTTTATTTCTTATTATTAATAAACTTTTATGAAACACTAACTACATTTATCAACAAACATTCTGTGTGTCAGGAGAACTTGAGAGTGTCAGAGGTGAGTGTCAGGAGAACTTGAGATTGTCAGAGGTGAGTTTTCTTCAATAAACAGCAGAGAATTTTTGTGTCAGACACTCCAGAGTCCCATTGAAATAACGTTTGAACGTTTGTTTACATTGCAGGAACACACGAATGTCATGTCAGGGACACATTGATATGTTTGAACGTGTGTTTACATTGCAGGAACGCACGAATGTCATGTCAGGGACACATTGAAATGTTTGAACGTGTGTTTACATTGCAGGAACGCACGAATATCATGTCCGGGACACATTGATATGTTTGAACGTGTGTTTACATTGCAGGAACGCACGAATGTCATATCAGGGACACATTGATATGTTTGAACGTGTGTTTACATTGCAGGAACGCACGAATGTCATGTCAGGGACACATTGATATGTTTGAACGTGTGTTTACATTGCAGGAACGCACGAATGTCATGTCAGGGACACATTGATATGTTTGAAAGTGTGTTTACATTGCAGGAACGCACGACTGTCATGTCAGGGACACATTGATATGTTTGAACGTGTGTTTACATTGCAGGAACGCACGAATGTCATGTCAGGGACACATTGATATGTTTGAACGTGTGTTTACATTGCAGGAACGCACGAATGTCATGTCAGGGACACATTGATATGTTTGAACGTGTGTTTACATTGCAGGAACGCACGAATGTCATGTCAGGGTAAGAACATCAAGTCAGTGGACCTGAAGAAGTGGAAGACAGCCAGTCCTAACTTTATTATCCCTGACAAGATGTTGCAGGAGAGTATTGACAGAGCCAAGAGGGACATCAGTAACATGAGGGACTCTGAGTGGAACCTCTGGGAAGCACGTAAGTGAATCTGCAAGACCCTTCTTACTCTTCTACCTTCTACAAGAGACCTCTGGAAAACACATAAGTGAATTATTAAGCCTCCTCTTCCTCTTCCTTCTCTTCTTCCTTCTACAATAGACCTATGGGAAGGATGTAAATATCTCAAGAAGCTTCTTCTTCCCCTTCTTTTTCTACTTCTACGTGAGACCTCTGGGAAGGACGTGTCTCAGGAAGCCTCTTCTTTCTCTTCTTGGCCTTTCGTGGTGCAGCCAACACTTTTTCAAGAGCTTGCAACAATGTTGCAGAGGTAATATAGAGTGTGGGCAAGTGTGTCCATGAGGAGTCCTGGTGTCAGAAGACTAGCAAAGTGTCAGACACCAGCCTGACGCTCTGTCACTCTGGCGCCAGGTGCCATAACTTGATGGCAGTGTATTAAGAGGCACCTAAGTTCCCCTCTCTCCTAATATCATGTTCATGTGTCCAGTATAATCCAGCTTGTCCATAATTACTATCACGTTTGTGTGTTGGTAAAGTGAACTCCAGGATCTTAATTCATGGTAGAACTTAACAAATCTTTGATGACAATTGTTGTTGTAGAGCGAAGCTCAGACCTCTACAACAACAATTGTTGTTGTAGAGGTCTGAGCTTGGCTCTACAACAACAGTTGTTGTTGTAGAGGTCTGAGCTTCGCTCTACAACAACAGTTGTTGTTGTAGAGGTCTGAGCTTGGCTCTACAACAACAGTTGTTGTTGTAGAGGTCTGAGCTTCGCTCTACAACAACAATTGTCATCAAAGATTTGTTAAGTTCTACCATGAATTAAGATCCTGGAGTTCACTTTACCAACACACAAACGTGATAGTAATTATGGACAAGCCATGTTGTAACTACCAAGACATTACTTAGTGTCAACAGCAACAGCCTGGTCAACCGGGCTGTTGCTGTTGGAGGCCCGCTGCCCCACGTATCCATCACAGTCTGCTTGATCCGGCACCACAAGTTTCATTAAAAAGAAACTTAAGTTCAGATTACCTATGTCAGTGACAATATATTTTGGGAATTTCTTAAGGAATTAGACACCTAAATTAAAGGTTGTTGACGGGAGGTTTGTTTACAAACAAAGGCATTTGTAGTTAAACAAAATGAAATCTTCCGTATCAGTATTATTATTATTATTATTATTATTATTATTATTATTATTATTAAATAAAGCGCTAAACTAGCATGGCTGCTGCAGTTTATTTTATTAAATGCTCTTTATCTAAGTAGTAATATCTAAATGTTCATTAATATAGGCCTACTGGTCATTAATTTGGCCTATGCAACAGGTTTAAAACAACAGACATTACTTTGCAATTGTTATCTATCCAGTAACTGGGAATTAGAGAGAGGATGGTGGATATTGACATTAATCAGGAAGTGAGGGCCCCTAACTCATACCACTGGGCCCCTAACTCATACCACTGGGCCTCTAACTCATACCACTGGGCTCCTAACTTATACCACTGGGCCCCTAACTCATACCACTGGGCCCCTAACTCATACCACTGGGCCTCTAACTCATACCACTGGGCCCCTAACTCATACCACTGGGCCCCTAACTCATACCACTGGGCCCATAACTCATACCACTGGGCCTCTAACTCATACCACTGGGCACTGTCTGGGACCTACCTGCCTCTGGCAGTAGACTCAACATTGCTGAGGGTACTGAGCAGCACTCGAGTGGACACCTCCTCTATATTAATCGTAACATTGCTGAAGCTCCTGAAAAGTTAAGTCATAAAGAAATCCATATATATATAATATATATATATATATATATATATATATATAATATATATATATATATATATATATATATATATATATATATATATATATATATATATATATATATATATATATATATATATATATATATATATATATATATATATATATATATTTTATTACCACATCGGCCGATTCCCACCAAGGCAGGGTGGCCGAAAAAGAAAAACTTTCAGCATCATTCACTCCATCACTGTCTTGCCAGAGGGGTGCTTTACACTACAGTTATAAAACTGCAACATTAACACCCCTCCTTCAGAGTGCAGACACTGTACTTCCCATCTCCAGGACTCAAGTCCGGCCTGCCGGTTTCCCTGAATCCTTCATAAATGTTACTTTGCTCACACTCCAACAGCACGTCAAGTATTAAAAACCATTTGTCTCCATTCACTCCTATCAAATACGCCACACATGCTTGCTGGAAGTCCAAGCCCCTCGCACACAAAACTTCCTTTACCCCTCCCTCCAACCTTTCCTAGGCCGACCCCTACCCCGCCTTCCCTCCACTACAGATTTATACACTCTCGAAGTATTCTGTCTCGTTCCATTCTCTCTACATGTCCGAACCACCTCAACAAACCCTCCTCAGGTCTCTGGATAATAGTTTTGGTAATCCCGCACCTCCTCCTAATTTCCAAACTCCGAATTCTCTGCATTATATTCACACCACACATTGACCTCAGACATGACATCTCCACTGCCTCCAGCCTTCTCCTCGTTGCAACATTCATCACCCATGCTTCACACCCATATAAGAGTGTTGGTATAACTATACTCTCATACATTCCCCTTTACTTCCATGGACAAAGTTCTTTGTCTCCACAGACCGAAGTGCACCACTCACCCTTTTCCTTCATCAATTCTATGATTCACCTCATCCTTCATAGACCCATCTGCTGACATGTCCACTCCCAAATATCTGAATACATTCACCTCCTCCATACTCTCTCCCTCCAATCTGATATCCAATCTTTCGTCACCTAATCTTCTTGTTATCCTCATCACCTTACTCTTTCCTATATTCACTTTCAATTTTCTTCTTTTACACACCCTACCAAATTCATCCACCAACCTCTGCAACTTCTCTTCAGAATCTCCCAAAAGCACAGTGTCATCAGCAAAAAGCAACTGTGACAACTCCCACTTTGTATTTGATTCTTTATCTTTTAACCCCACACCTCTTGCTAAGACCCTCGCATTCACTTCTCTTACAACCCCATCTATAAATATATTGAACAACCACGGTGACATCACACATCCTTGTCTAAGGCCCACTTTTACTGGGAAATAGTCCCCTTCCTTCCTACACACTCTAACCTGAGCCTCACTATCCTCATAAAAACTTTTCACTGCTTTCAGTAACCTACCTCCTATTCCATACACCTGCAACATCTGCCACATTGCCCCCCTATCCACCCTATCATATGCCTTTTCCAAATCCATAAATGCCACAAAAACCTCTTTCTCCTTATCCAAATACTGTTCACCTATATGTTTCACTGTAAACACTTGGTCTACACACCCCCTACCTTTCCTAAAGCCCCCTTGTTCATCTGCTATCCTGCTTTCTGTCTTACTCTTAATTCTTTCAATAATAACTCTACCATACACTTTACCAGGTACACTCAACAGACTTATTCCCCTATAATTTTTGCACTCTCTTTTGTCCCCTTTGCCTTTATACAAAGGAACAATACACGCTCTCTGCCAATCCCTAGGTACCTTACCCTCTTCCATACATTTATTAAATAATAGCACCAACCACTCCAAAACTATATCCCCACCTGCTTTTAACATTTCTATCTTTATCCCATCAATCCCAGCTGCCTTACCCCTTTCATTCTACCCACTGCCTCACGAACTTCCCCACACTCACAACTGGCTCTTCCTCACTCCTACAAGATGTTATTCCTCCTTGCCCTATACACGAAATCACAGCTTCCCTGTCTTCATCAACATTTAACAAATCCTCAAAATATTCTCTCCATCTTCCTGATACCTCTAACTCTCCATTTAATAACTCTCCTATCCTATTTTTTACTGTCAAATCCATTTGTTCTCTAGGCTTCCTCAACTTATTAATCTCACTCCAAAACTTTTTCTTATTTTCAACAAAATTTGTTGATAACATCTCACCCACTCCTCTCTCATTTGCTCTCTTTTTACATTGCTGCACCACTCTCTTAACCTCTATTTTTCTCTCCATATACTCTTCCCTCATTGCATCAATTCTACTTTGTAAAAACCTCTCATATGCTAACTTTTTCTCCCTTACTACTCTGTTTACATCATCATTCCACCAATCGCTCTTCTTCCCTCCCGCACCCACTTTCCTGTAACCACAAACTTCTGCTGAACACTCTTAACATTACATTTTTAAATCTACCCCATACATCTTCGACCCCATTGCCTACACTCTCACTAACCCATCTATCCTCCAATAGTTGTTTATATCTTACCCTAACTGCCTCCTCTTTTAGTTTATAAACCTTCACCTCTCTCTTAGTTACTGCTTCTATTTTCCTTGTATCCCATCTACCTTTTACTCCCACTGTAGCTATAACTAAAAAGTGATCTGATATATCTGTGGCCCCTCTATAGACATGTACATCCTGAAGTCTACTCAACAGTCTTTTATCTATCAATACATAGTCCAACAAACTACTGTCATTACGCCCTACATCATATCTTGTATACTTATTTATCCTCTTTTTCTTAAAATATGTATTACCTATAACTAAACCCCTTTCTATACAAAGTTCAATCAAAGGGCTCCCATTATCATTTACACCTGGCACCCCAAACTTACCTACCACACCCTCTCTGCATGTTTCTCCCACTTTAGCATTTAGGTCCCCTACCACAATTACTCTCTCATTTGGTTCAAAATTTCCAATACATTCGCTTAACATCTCCCAAAATCTCTCTCTCTCCTCTACACTCCTCTCTTCTCCAGGTGCATACACGCTTATTATGACCCACTTTTCGCATCTGACCCTTATTTTAATCCACATAATCCTTGAATTTACACATTTATATTCCCTCTTTTCCTTCCATAACTGATCCTTCAACATTATTGCTACCCCTTCCTTAGCTCTAACTCTCTCAGATACTCCTGACTTAATCCCATTTATTTCTCCCCACTGAAACTCGCCTACCCCCTTCAGCTTTGTTTCGCTTAGGGCCAGGACATCCAACTTCTTTTCATTCATAACATCGGCAATCATCTCTTTCTTATCATCCGCACTACATCCACGCACATTCAGACAACCCAGTTTTATAAAGTTTTTCTTCTTCTCTTTTTTAGTAAATGTGTACAGGAGAAGGGGTTACTAGCCCATTGCTCCCGGCATTTTAGTCGCCTCATACGACACGCATGGCTTACGGAGGAAAGATTCTTTTCCACTTCCCCATGGACAATAGAGAAAATAAAAAGAACAAGAGCTATTAAGAGAAAGAAGAAAAACCTAGATGTGTGTATGTATATATATGCATGTGCATGCCTGTGTAGTGTGACCTAAAGTGTATATATATATATATATATATATATATATATATATATATATATATATATATATATATATATATATATATATATATATATATACATATATATATGAGTGTTAATAATCCTTTTATTAATATGTGCTTGCAGAGATTTACATACATGTGTACACACAGACATTCATGTACACATTGAGACGAACACAGACTGACACATAGATATGACAAGCAAGGGAAATAGATCATGTGTGTGTGTGGGGTCGAGTCACAGCTCCTGGTGGCTACTAGGTCCACTTTCTTCCTGCTCAATGAGCTTTATCATACCTCGTCTTAAAGCTATGTATGGATCCTGCCTCCACTACATCACTCTCCAGATTGTTCCACTTCTTGACAACTCTGTGACTGAAGAAATACTTCCTAACATCCCTGTGACTCATCTGAGTCTTCAACTTCCAATTGTGTCCCCTTGTTGCTGTGTCCCCTTGTTGCTGTGTCCCCTTGTTGCTGTGTCCCCTTGTTGCTGTGTCCCCTTGTTGCTGTGACCCCTTGTTGCTGTGTCCCTTGTTGTTGTGTCCCCTTGTTGCTGTGTCCCCTTATTGTTGTGTCCCCTTATTGCTGTGTCCTCTTATTGCTGTGTCCCCTTGTTGTTGTGACCCCTTGTTGCTGTGTCCCTTGTTGTTGTGTCCCCTTGTTGCTGTGTCCCCTTATTGTTGTGTCACCTTATTGCTGTGTCCCTTTGTTGCTGTGACCCTTGTTGGTGAGTCACATCTCTGGAACATCTTGTCTTTGTCCACTTTGTCGATTCTTCTCAGTATTTTATATGTTGTTATCGTATCCCCCCTATCTCTCCTGTTCTCCAGTGTCGTCAGGTTGAGTTCTCTTAAACTCTCCTCGTAGGACATGTCCCCTTAGCTCCGGGACTAGTCTTGTTGCAAACCTTTGCACTTTATCTAGTTTCTTGACGTGCTTGACCAGGTGTGGGTTCCTTACTGGTGCTGCATACGCCAATATGAGCCTCACGTACATGGTGTACAGTGTCTGACGTACACAGTGTACATAGTCTTGAATGATTCCTTATATAACGACGTGTTCTTTGGGCGTTTCTGGAGGCGTGGTTGAAATGATAAGGCTTCGGAGGCTTCTTACTTTATTTGTAATAAAGGTGCGGGTAACAGGCTGCGTGTCTGTGGCCATGGCCCAGGTGGGCCATGCCCCTTGCGAGAGGGAGAGGAGTAGGCCTATTGACTGAGTGAAGTCTGGGCGCCGAGTGAGAGTGGGCCAGGGCGAGTCTGGTAGACGTGGGTACGCCTACCAGGCTTGCCCTCTGGCGGAATACTATGGAAACTAGCATGGCACGAAATATGAACTCAGCTGGCAGACAGCATGGGCTGTCTATGCAGACAGTCAGGCTGTCTACATCGCTCGGTCACGCTACCCATGGTCGACCCGACCATGAATGGCATTAAAAAAAACTCGGGTCTCTCTCTCGCAAGAACAGGTCACAGAACACGAAAGAAAAAACATATATACATAAACATATGGACATAGAAAAAACTTCCTCCAGAGAGGAAGAAAAAACGGTGTGCTTCGTGGTCTAAGGCAGTGAGCGTCGATGCAGCACTGCACGCCTTCCTGCGTCTGGATACATACTGCAACACGGGAGACAGCCGGCTGAGCTGCGACGTAACAGGTTACGGTCTCCTCTGGGATGTGAAGCAGACATAGTAGTAGTCGCTGCAGGGTTCACTCAACCTGGGGCACAACTGTTGGTGCCCTCGAGTGAGGCGTCGTCAGTAGTCGCAACAGGACAGGACTGGCAAGCGACTCAGGAGGACATTCCTCGACTGGTACTGTCGCTGGAGCTGTCGCTGCTGGCGAGTGTGGAGTGAGTCGTGACAGGGACGACTCGGCGAAACATCTGGAGGTCGTAACAGCATACACCATACTGCAGTGAGTGGGCTAGCAGTCAAAGTGACATCATCTTTGTGCAGGCTGCTCACTGAAGCTGTGACACGAGGCTGACAGTCGCCTGCCAACAGGCTTAACTGCGGCTTGACGAGTGTCATCTCTCGACAGTAGAAGTTACAGCAGAGGGCAGTGTAAGCGTCCCCAGACTGGTCATCTGCAATAACTGGACTGACGGTCTAGGAGGTGAAGTGGAACGGTCTCGATGGGAGAATCGTCGCGGATACGATTCAGCAAAGGCATCTACGAGCGGCGAACAATAAGAGTTTTCTGTACAAGACGCTCGGACGCTCGTAACTGACGCCTGGACTGACAAATGTCAGCTGTCAAGGGCGCGGGGCGCGGGTCACACACTGGGTGACAAAGTAACACACAGGTGCTACATAGGACACACGAGAAACTGCACACATACTACACATGTGGTACAACATAGCTTACTAGCAAATGACGCTTTTCTGTATAAAAATCGTCACTAAGTAATACACGAACATGTGAGAACACTGACTGAGAGGAATTAATGAACACTCGACTTATATCTTCTCTCAAACTTCTCGACAAATAATGAAAATAAAATGCACACGGTGAAACTACAGCACTCGGGACATCATATGGGTGATGTAGGCGTGACATCGCGAGTGATGTCAGCAGACGTCGCGAGGAACGTCAGGCAACATCGTGGGTGACGTCGCAGGTGACGTTCTGGAGTGACATGATGATGGATGTCATGGGGTGACATCGCGAAGTGACATCAGTGGAGTGACGTCGTGGAGTCGGCAGCATCGTGACGTCAGCAGCATGGTGGTGACGTCATGGGTTGATGTAGGCGCAGACCCACACGTGGTCACACGTGGCTTCGAGTGGCCTCGACACTCTGATACACAGTTCTGGCAAGAATTCACAAGGAAATTCACAGAAAACAGCATAGAGGGAGTGGGCAGTGAGTGGTGTATGGTGTGTGGCGGCGTACACTAGGGCGAGCGTGAGTGTCTGGGTGAGAGGCGAGGAACCCGGCCGCTTCCTACTCTCACCCTACCCATACACGAGGGAGACACCCACACTAGACGGTGAAATCACCACTAACTCACCTCTGAAGTGCTGAAATAGCAGTGCTGAGCTGAACAACAACAGCAGAACATGCTGGCAAGGCTGAACACGTGACTGAGAAACAGCATGGGACACTGTGACGTGAAGTCAGTGACGAAATTTCTCGGAGAAATAGACAAATTTCGGCCTGAATCCTGCATGTACCTGTGTCTGGATGCTGAGATTTGCAGACACGACATCAGGATAACTCGTTGAGAGACGGATGCTTCTTGTAGAGACTGATGAATTGAAAGACAAACTTCAGTCCTCTTCCTCCCTCGCGGGCACACGCAGGCACCCTGTCACCATTTATAACGATGTGTTCTTTGGGCGTTTCTGGAGGCGTGGTTGAAATGATAAGGCTTCGGAGGCTTCTTACTTTATTTGTAATAAAGGTGCGGGTAACAGGCTGCGTGTCTGTGGCCATGGCCCAGGTGGGCCATGCCCCTTGCGAGAGGGAGAGGAGTAGGCCTATTGACTGAGTGAAGTCTGGGCGCCGAGTGAGAGTGGGCCAGGGCGAGTCTGGTAGACGTGGGTACGCCTACCAGGCTTGCCCTCTGGCGGAATACTATGGAAACTAGCATGGCACGAAATATGAACTCAGCTGGCAGACAGCATGGGCTGTCTATGCAGACAGTCAGGCTGTCTACACTTACTCAGGTGTTGAAACACTATTCTTAGGTTTGTCAGGCACCCATATGCTGCAACAGTTATTTGGTTGATGTGTGCCTCAGGAGATGTGCTCGGTGTTATACTCACCCCAAGATCCTTTTTCTTGAGTGAGGTTTGTAGTCTTTGGCCCTCTAGCTTATACTCTGTCTGTGGTGTTCTTTGCCCTTCCTTATTCCTCATGGCTTTGCACTTGGTGGGGTTAAACTCCAGAAGCCAGTTGCTGGACAAGGCTTGCAGTCTGTCCAGATTCCTTTGTAGTCCTGCCTGATCCTCTTCTACTTGAATTCTCCACACTGGCTTTACATCGTCTACAAACAGGGACACCTTTGACTCTATTCCTTCTATTATGTCATTCATATATACCAGAAACAGCACCGGTCCTAGGACTGACCCTTGTGGAACCCCACTCGCCACAGGCGCCCACTCTGACACCTCATCACGTATCATCACTCGTTGTTTCCTTTCTGTCCGGTATTCTCTGATCCATTGCAGTGCCTTTCCTGTTATTCCTGCCTCTAGGTTTTGCACTAATCTCTTGTGTGGAACTGTATTGAAAACCTTCTTACAGTCCAAGAAGCTGCACTCTACCCACCCCTCTCTCTCCTGCCTTACTTCTGTCACCTTGTCATAAAACTCCAGTAGGTTTGTGATACAGGATTTCTCCTCCCTGAAACTGTGCTGGTTATCGTGTATAAGCTCATTCCTTTCTAGGAGCTCCACCAGTCTTTTCCTGATAAGCTTCTCTATGACTTTGCAGTATATTATACATGTCAGTGACACTGAAAATTTGTCAGCTGTGTTATGTCTTCCTATTCTATTTCTTTCATGATATTTTCAATCTCTTTTTCCTCTTCCTGTTGTTTTTCTTCATAAGGTGCCCTTTCGGCCTCCCTAAGCCCATGAACAAAGATTGACCTCTCCCTTTCATCCTCCCATTGCATTTTCCTTCGTATTTCATGATCCAATTTAAGTATCTCCATTGCTGCTTTCCTTACCATTTCCTGGATCTCTCGATTGTCTGTTAAAGCCTTTGCAGGTGACCTGTCTCCTTCCCTTCCTTCAGTCTCCTCTTTGTCTGCTGTCCCTGTACCCAATGGCATGCCACTTACACTCCTTGACTTTTCCTGAGCCTCCTGGTGGTCTGATAGGCCCTCTGTGTATGGCTTATCTCCTTTCCTTCTTTTCCCTTCCTTCAGTTCCCTTGCTGGATGTGGATGTTCCTGTTCCTCATGCCATGCCTGTTCTGCTCTTCAGCTCTATATCCCATTTCAGAATTTTCAATTCCTCTTCTAGGCTCTGTATCCTAGCCTCTGCAGCTACGGCTTACAGCTCCCATTTCTTGCTCTCTGAAGTCATCCTCTCCTCCATTTTATTGTTAAACTCATCTAGTCTCCTTTCCCACTCTTGTTCCCTTTTTCTGAGCTCTACGGTCCATTCTTCCTTCTCAGACCACTCTTCCTTGGTTCCTCTTTGTCCTGCTGTGTGTGTGTGTGTGTGACTAACGCACACGCCCTCACATAATGTATGTACGTACATGTATGACATGACCAACTAACAACAGTCACGCATGTGCACGCACGTTCCAGCTGACAGACGTCTGCCCCGGGATGTGCCCAGGGCCATGCCCAGGGTCCCACATGGGCATCAGGTGACCTCAGAGGTCATGCACGCCCTCATTGACCGCTCTGACCACAACCTCAACGCCAGAGTTGTGAGGGAGGCTGAGGAGCTCCTTCATGACTGCTTCAGGGTAGGCCTACAGGCCTGGCAGGTCATGAGGAACCATGAGCAGGACATCTGGAAACGACGTGAGTATGACCTCTGACCTCTAGTGACCTCCAGTGACCTCTACTGTCCTTTGTACTGACTCTAGTGACCTCTACTGTCCTTTGTACTGACTCTAGTGACCTCTACTGTCTTAGTGACCTCTACTAACTCCTAGTGACCTCTACTGACTCCTAGTGACCTCTACTGACTGTAGTGACATCTACTGTCCTCTATGCTGACTGTAGTGATTTTCATTGTCCCCTATGCTGACTGTAGTAACCTCTTCTGTCCTCTATACTGACTGTAGTGACCTCTACTGACCTCTATACTGACTCTAGTGACCTCTTCTGTCCTCTATACTGACTCTAGTGACCTCTACACTGACTCTAGTGACCTCTACAATGACTCTAGTGACCTCTACACTGACTCTAGTGACCTCTACACTGAATAGTGACCTCTAAACTGACTCTAGTTACCTCTACACTGACTCTAGTGACCTCTATACTGACTCTAGTGACCTCTACACTGACTCTAGTGACCTCTACACTGACTCTAGTGACCTCTACACTGACTCTAGTGACCTCTACTCTGACTCTAGTGACCTCTACACTGACTCTAGTGACCTCTACACACATGACCTACTGTCTAGTGACCTCTACACTGACTCTAGTGACCTCTACACTGACTCTAGTGACCTCTACACTGACTCTAGTGACCTCTACACTGACTCTAGTGACTTTTGATTGAACTTGGTCTTACTGCCTGCTGACCTTGGGAGGCCTTACGAAATTTTCAGGCCTAGCTGCACCTAGTTAGAACAAATTACACCAAATTAGGCCGTCTCACCTAATTAGACCTATGGACACGACTTGATTGAACCCCAGCACTGCTTGATCTAGTGAACACCTGCCATCACCACCCACCGGCCGCCCATCACCACCCACCTGCCGCCCACCACCACCACCCACCTGCTTACCACTGCATAAATCTTGAAAGAATGAAATTTGAGTCTAATTAGAGCTGACTTAGAGCTTTCATAACTTCGTAGACTTGCTTAGAGCTGTCATAGCTACTTATAGTCTGACTTAGAGTAGTCATGGATACTTATAGTCTGACTTAGAGTAGTCATGGATACTTATAGTCTGACTTAGAGCTGTCATAGCTACTTATAGTCTGACTTAGAGCTGTCATAGATACTTATAGAGTAGCTTGGAGCTTATACAGCGTATACAGACAAGCTTAGAGATTTCATAGATACTTATAGATAACCTTAAAGCTTTCATAGATACTTATAGATAAGCTTAGAGCTTTCATAGATACTTATAGATAACCTTAAAGCTTTAATAGATACTCATAGACTTGCTTAGAGCTTTTACAGTCTCTATAAAATAAGTATCTATATGAACCTTAGAGCTTTCATATGTGTGTATATATATATATATATATATATATATATATATATATATATATATATATACACCTATACAGGTGTGACAGAGTGAACAGGAAAAAAGGGGGGGTTGGCCTGTATATCACAGAGTCACTTATATGTTCAGAACTACTAAATGCCTCAAATGATGTAGTTGAAGTATTAGCAATAAAGGTCGAGAATCAAAACCTGGTCATCGTGGTTGTCTACAAGCCCCCGGATGCAACGTCCCAACAATTCCAGGAACAGCTTCTAAAAATTGACCACTGTCTGGAAAATCTTCCAGCTCCTGCCCCCAACATCTTGCTACTGGGTGATTTCAACCTCAGGCACCTAAAATTTAGGAACATTGCAAACAATGTGGTAGCAGAGATAACACCAGGAGGCATCTCAGATTAAAATTCACACATGCATGAACTTTTAAATCTCTCCACCAAGTTCACCTTAAACCAACAAATAGTAGAGCCCACAAGATTAGAGAATACGCTGGACCTCATCTTCACCAACAATGATGATCTGATACGAAATGTCATCATATCAAAAACAATATACTCAGATCACAACATAATAGAGGTCCAGACATGCATGCTGGGAGCCCCAGATCAACAAAATGTGATCAGCCGCGGGGGAGCCTTCTCCAAATTCAACTTCAATAACAAAAACATAAGGTGGGACCAAGTAAACCAAGTCCTAAATGATATAAACTGGGAAGATAGCCTAAGCATCACGGATCCTAACCTATGTCTAGACCAAATTAACTCTGTGGCACTAGAGGTTTGCTCAAGGCAAATTCCCTTAAGAAAAAGGAGGAGAAGATGCAAACTAGAAAGAGAGAGGCGCTCCCTATACAGGCGAAGGCAAAGAATAACGGAGCGGCTACAGGAGGCCAATATATCTGAAATACGTAGGGAGACACTAGTCAGAGAAATAGCAAACATCGAATTAAAACTAAAGGAATCCTACAGGAATCAAGAAACGCGGGAAGAACAAAAAGCTATAAATGAAATTGAAAAAAACCCAAAGTATTTCTTTTCTTATGCAAAATCAAAGTCGAGAACAACATCCAGTATTGGGCCCCTACTTAAACGGGATGGGTCCTACACAGATGACAGAAAGGAAATGAGTGAGTTACTTAAGTCCCAGTATGACTCAGTTTTTAGCGAGCCGCTAACCAGACTGAAAGTCGAAGACCTAAATTATTTTTTTATGAGAGTGCCACAGAACTTGACAGACACATGCCTATCTGACAATCACCACGACTCCAAATGACTTCGAAAAGGCAATAAATGACATGCCCATGCACTACGCTCCAGGCCCAGACTCATGGAACTCCGTCTTCATCAAGAACTGCAAGAAGCCCATATCACGTGCTTTTTAACATCCTATAGAGAGGGAGCATCGACACTGGGGTCCTCCCGCAGTTACTAAAAACAACAGACATAGCCCCACTCCACAAAGGCAGCAGTAAAGCAATAGCAAAGAACTACAGACCAATAGCGCTAACGTCCCATATCATAAAAATCTTTGAAAGGGTTCTAAGAAGCAAGATCGCCACTCATCTTGATACTCATCAATTACACAACCCAGGGCAGCATGGGTTTAGAGCAGGCCGCTCCTGTCTGTCCCAACTACTGGACCACTACGACAAGGTCCTGGATGCTCTAGAAGAAAAACAAAATGCAGATGTTATATACACAGACTTTGCAAAAGCCTTTGACAAGTGTGACCATGGTATAATAGCACACAAAATGCGTGATAAAGGAATAACAGGAAAAGTTGGTAGATGGATCTATAATTTCCTAACAAGTAGAACACAAAGAGTAGTAGTCAACAGAGTAAAGTCTGAGACAGCTACTGTGAAAAGCTCTGTTCCACAAGGCACAGTACTTGCTACCATCCTGTTCCTCATCCTCATATCAGACATTGACAGGGATATAAGCCACAGTGCTGTGTCTTCCTTTGCAGATGACACCCGAATCTGTATGACAGTGTCCACCGTTGAAGACACTGCAAGACTCCAAACAGACATAAACCAAATCTTTAAATGGGCTGCAGAAAACAATATGAAGTTCAATGATGAGAAATTTCAATTACTCAGATACGGAAAACGTGAAGAAATTAAAATCTCATCGGAGTACAAAACTAATTCAAACCACACAATAGAGCGAAAAACTAATGTCAAAGACCTGGGAGTGATCATGTCAGAGGATCTCACCTTCAAGGACCATAACAATGTAGCAATTGCATCTGCTCGAAAAATGACAGGATGGATAATGAGAACCTTCAAAACCAGGGATGCCAAGCCCATGTTGACACTTTACAGATCGCTTGTTCTATCTAGGCTGGAATATTGCTGCACACTAACTGCACCTTTCAAGGCGGGTGAAATTGCTGACCTAGAAAATGTACAGAGAACCTTCACCGCACGCATAACTGCGATAAACCACCTCAACTACTGGGAACGCTTGAAGTTCCTAAACCTGTACTCTCTAGAACGCAGGCGGGAGAGATACATTATTATATACACATGGAAAATCCTAGAGGGCTTAGTACCAAACTTGCACACAAAAATCACTCCCTACGAAAGCAAAAGACTCGGCAGGCGATGTAACATCCCCCCAATGAAGAACAGGGGTGCCACTAGCACGTTGAGGGACAACACAATAAGTGTCAGGGGCCCAAGATTGTTCAACTGCCTCCCAGCATACATCAGGGGGATTACCAACAAACCCCTGGCTGTCTTCAAGCAGGCACTGGACAGGCACCTCAAGTCGGTACCTGATCAGCCGGGCTGTGGTTCATACGTTGAACTGCGTGCGGCCAGCAGTAACAGCCTGGTTGATCAGGCTCTGGTCCAACATGAGGCCTGGTCACAGACCGGGCCGCGGGGGCGTTGACCCCTGGAACTCTCTCCAGGTAAACTCCAGGTAAACACACACCCAGTTTCTTTTTATCTCATTTTCTGTCACCATTTTTTCTGCAAATCTCATTTTCTATGCACTTATAAATGTAGATTTTTTTCCATTTTCCCATGTTGATTTCTCCACTTCCCATTTTCTCTGAATGTCTCTCATTAAGAAAATGAAATGCACACCTAAGACTTATTTTTTTGGGGGGGGGGTGCATTTATGTAAATTTTAATGGTGTTTTGAATATTTACCCACAAACTTTAATGGATTTTGTGATAATTTTATATTCTTAAATTGTGTATATAAATATATATATATATACTTATATGTATCTCTCTCTGGTGACAGAGCTGACAGCTGACCCTAAGGGGCCCCTGGGGTCGGCCTATGCCTTCGGAAAGCCTAAGGCTCAGTCAATCAAGATTTCCAACTCATCGTTCATCTTGCAGTTCGCGTCAGCGAGGTTCGTCAACAACTACTTTGCCGGGTAAGTGACGTTCTGGAGGCACGTAGACGGATTACTGCGGATTATTGGGCGTTCTCGAGGCACGTAGACGGATTACTGTGGATTATTGGGCGTTCTGGAGACACGTAGACGGATTACTGTGGATTATTGGACGTTCTGGAGGCACGTAGATGGATCAGTGTGGATTATTGGGCGTTCTGGAGACACGTAGACGGATCACTGTGGATTATTGGGCGTTCTGGAGGCACGTAGATGGATTACTGTGGATTATTGGGCGTTCTGGAGGCACGTAGACGGATCACTGTGGATTATTGGGCGTTCTGGAGGCACGTAGACGGATCACTGTGGATTATTGGGCGTTCTGGAGGCACGTAGATGAATCAGTGTGGATTATTGGGCGTTCTTGAGACACGTAGACGGATCACTGTGGATTATTGGGCGTTCTGGAGGCACGTAGATGGATTACTGTGGATTATTGGGCGTTCTCGAGGCACGTAGACGGATCACTGTGGATTATTGGGCGTTCTGGAGGCACGTAGATGGATTACTGTGGATTATTGGGCGTTCTCGAGGCACGTAGACGGATCACTGTGGATTATTGGGCGTTCTGGAGGCACGTAGACGGATCACTGTGGATTATTGGGCGTTCTGGAGGCAAGTAGGTGGATCAGTGTGGATTATTGGGCGTTCTGGAGGCACGTAGACGGATTACTGCGGATTGTTGGGCGTTCTGGAGGCACGTAGGTGGATCAGTGTGGATTATTGGGCGTTCTGGAGGCACGTAGACGGATTACTGTGGATTATTGGGCGTTCTGGAGGCACGTAGATGGATCAGTGTGGATTATTGAGCGTTCTGGAGGCACGTAGGTGGATCAGTGTGGATTATTGGGCGTTCTGGAGGCACGTAGGTGGATTATTGGGCGTTCTGGAGGCACGTAGACGGATTACTGTGGATTATTGGGCGTTCTGGAGGCACGTAGACGGATCACTGTGGATTATTGGGCGTTCTGGAGGCACGTAGACGGATTACTGTGGATTATTGGGCGTTCTGGAGGCACGTAGGTGGATCACTGTGGATTATTGGGCGTTCTGGAGGCACGTAGATGGATCACTGTGGATTATTGGGCGTTCTGGTGGCACGTAGATGGATCAGTGTGGATTATTGGGCGTTCTGGAGGCACGTAGATGGATTACTGTGGATTATTGGGCGTTCTGGAGGCACGTAGATGGATCACTGTGGATTATTGGGCGTTCTGGATGCACGTAGACGGATTACTGTGGATTATTGGGCGTTCTGGAGGCACGTAGATGGACCAGTGTGGATTATTGAGCGTTCTGGAGGCACGTAGGTGGATCAGTGTGGATTATTGGGCGTTCTGGAGGCACGTAGATGGATCACTGTGGATTATTGGGCGTTCTGGAGGCACGTAGACGGATTACTGTGGATTATTGGGCGTTCTGGAGGCACGTAGATGGATCAGTGTCGATTATTGAGCGTTCTGGAGGCACGTAGGTGGATCAGTGTGGATTATTGGGCGTTCTGGAGGCACGTAGGTGGATCACTGTGGATTATTGGGCGTTCTGGAGGCACGTAGGTGGATTATTGGGCGTTCTGGAAACACGTAGATGGATCACTGTGGATTATTGGGCGTTCTGGAGGCACGTAGGTGGATTATTGGGCGTTCTGGAGGCAAGTAGGTGGATCAGTGTGGATTATTGGGCGTTCTGGAGGCACGTAGGTGGATCACTGTGGATTATTGGGTGTTCTGGAGGCACGTAGTGGATTATGTGGATTATTGGGCGTTCTGAGGCACGTAGAGGATCACTGTGGATTATTGGGCGTTCTGGAGGCACGTAGACGGATACTGTGGATTATTGGGCGTTCTGGAGGCAAGTAGTGGATCAGTGTGGATTATTGGGCGTTCTGGAGCACGTAGGGATTATGGGATTGTTGGGCGTTCTGGAGCACGTAGGTGGAACATTGGATTATTGGGCGTTCTGGAGGCACGTAGGTGGATTATTGGGCGTTCTGGAAACACGTAGATGGATCACTGTGGATTATTGGGCGTTCTGGAGGCACGTAGGTGGATTATTGGGCGTTCTGGAGGCAAGTAGGTGGATCAGTGTGGAATATTGGGCGTTCTGGAGGCACGTAGGTGGATCACTGTGGATTATTGGGCGTTCTGGAGGCACGTAGGTGGATCGGTGTGGATTATTAGGCGTTCTGGAGGCACGTAGGTGGATCAGTGTGGATTATTGGGCGTTCTGGAGGCACGTAGGTGGATCAGTGTGGATTATTGGGCATTCTGGAGGCAAGTAGGTGGATCAGTGTGGATTATTGGGCGTTCTGGAGACAAGTAGGTGGATCAGTGTGGATTATTGGGCGTTCTGGAGGCAAGTAGGTGGATCATTGTGGATTATTGGGCGTTCTGGAGGCACGTATGTGGCTTATTGGGCGTTCTGGAGGCACGTAGGTGGATCAGTGTGGATTATTGGGCATTCTGGAGGCAAGTAGGTGGATCAGTGTGGATTATTGGGCGTTCTGGAGGCACGTAGATGGATCACTGTGGATTATTGGGCGTTCTGGAGGCACGTAGGTGGATTATTGGGCGTTCTGGAAACACGTAGATGGATCACTGTGGATTATTGGGCCTTCTGGAGGCACGTAGGTGGATTATTAGGCGTTCTGGAGGCAAGTAGGTCGATCAGTGTGGATTATTGGGCGTTCTGGGGCGTGGGGATATGGGATTTTGGGCGTTCTGGAGGCACGTAGTGGATCAGTGTGGATTATTGGGCGTTTGGAGGCAGTAGATGGATCATGTGGATTATTGGGCGTTCTGGAGGCACGTAGGGATCGTGGGATTATGGCGTTCTGGAGGCACTAGATGGATATGTGGATTATTAAGCGTTCTGGAGGCACGTAGGGGATCATGTGGATTATTGGCGTTTGGAGCAGTAGTGGATCAGTGTGGATTATTGGGCGTTCTGGAGGCACGTAGGGGATATGGGATTTTGGGCGTTCTGGAGGCACGTAAGTGGATCAGTGTGGATTATTGGGCGTTCTGGAGGCACGTAGATGGATATGTGGATTATTGGGGTTCTGGAGGCACGTAGTGGATCAGTGTGGATTATTGGGTTCTGGAGGCACGTAGGTGGATCAGTGTGGATTATTGGGCGTTCTGGAGGCACGGGGAGGTGGATTATTGGGCTTCTGGAGGCAAGTAGGGGATATGTGGATTATTGGGCGTTCTGGAGCACGTAGGGGATCATGTGGATTATTGGGCGTTCTGGAGGCAAGTAGGGGATCATTGTGGATTATTGGGCGTTCTGGAGGCACGTATGTGGTTATTGGGCGTTCTGGAGGCACGTAGGTGGATCATGTGGATTATTGGGCTTCTGGGGCAAGTAGGTGGATCAGTGTGGATTATTGGGCGTTCTGGAGGCACGTAGATGGATCACTGTGGATTATTGGGCGTTCTGGAGGCACGTAGGTGGATTATTTGGCGTTCTGGAAACACGTAGATGGATCACTGTGGATTATTGGGCCTTCTGGAGGCACGTAGGTGGATTATTGGGCGTTCTGGAGGCAAGTAGGTCGATCAGTGTGGATTATTGGGCGTTCTGGAGGCACGTAGGTGGATCAGTGTGGATTATTGGGCGTTCTGGAGGCACGTAGATGGATCAGTGTGGATTATTGGGCGATTTGGAGGCATGTAGATGGATCAGTGTGGATTATTGGGCGTTCTGGAGGCACGTAGGTGGATCAGTGTGGATTACTGCGCGTTCTGGAGGCACATAGATGGATCAGTGTGGATTATTAAGCGTTCTGGAGGCACGTAGGTGGATCAGTGTGGATTATTGGGCGTTCTGGAGGCACGTAGATGGATCAGTGTGGATTATTGGACGTTCTGGAGACACGTAGATGGATCAGTGTGGATTATTGGACGTTCTGGAGACACGTAGATGGATCAGTGTGGATTATTGGGCGTTCTGGAGGCACGTAGGTGGATCAGTGTGGATTATTGGGCGTTCTGGAGGCACGTAAGTGGATCAGTGTGGATTATTGGGCGTTCTGGAGGCACGTAGATGGATCAGTGTGGATTATTGGGTGTTCTGGAGGCACGTAAGTGGATCAGTGTGGATTATTTGGTGTTCTGGAGGCACGTAAGTGGATCAGTGTGGATTATTGGGCGTTCTGGAGGCACGTAGATGGATCAGTGTGGATTATTGGTCGTTCTGGAGGCAAGTAGGTGGATCAGTGTGGATTATTGGGCGTTCTGGAGGCAAGTAGGTGGATCAGTGTGGATTATTGGGCGTTCTGGAGGTAAGTAGGTGGATCATTGTGGATTATTGGGCGTTCTGGAGGCACGTAGGTGGATTATTGGGCGTTCTGGAGGCAAGTAGTTGGATTCTTGTGGATTATTGGGCGTTCTGGAGGCACGTAAGTGGATCAGTGTGGATTATTGTGTGTTTTGGAGGCACGTAAGTGGATCAGTGTGGATTATTGGGTGTTCTGGAGGCACGTAGATGGATCAGTGTGGATTATTGGGTGTTCTGGAGGCAAGTAGGTGGATCATTGTGGATTATTGGGCGTTCTGGAGGCACGTAGGTGGATTATTGGGCGTTCAGGAGGCAAGTAGTTGGATCATTGTGGATTATTGGGCGTTCTGGAGGCACGTAGGTGGATCAGTGTGGATTATTGGGCGTTCTGGAGGCACGTAGGTGGATCAGTGTGGATTATTGGGCGTTCTGGAGGCACGTAAGTGGATCAGTGTGGATTTTTGTGTGTTTTGGAGGCACGTAAGTGGATCAGTGTTGATTATTGGGTGTTCTGGAGGCACGTAGATGGATCAGTGTGGATTATTGGGTGTTCTGGAGGCACGTAGATGGATCAGTGTGGATTATTGGGTGTTCTGGAGGCACGTACGTATTGTTCTGCAACGAGGGAAGAGGGGGTTGTGACCCCCTAGTAAAGGGGGGGATGAAAAATACACATAATTTGTGACCAGATGACCCTCATGTGTCACCTAGAAGATGACCCTCATGTGTCACCTAGATGACCCTTATGTGTCACCTAGATGACCCTCATGTGTCACCTAGATAACCCTCATGTGTCACCTAGATGACCCTCGTGTGTCACCTAGATGACCCTCATGTGTCACCTAGATGACCCTCGTGTGTCACCTAGATGACCCTCATGTGTCACCTAGATGACCCTCATGTGTCACCTAGATGACCCTCATGTGTCATCTAGATGACCCTCGTGTGTCTGTCCAGGAAAACTCAAATTTTGAGACATTTTAGAAGAGATCAGTTAATAATGTCTTAGTCTAGTGCTCTAGCTAGTGAGGGATGACAGGTGGGAGCAGTGTGGGAGTTATCACTCCAAACATCACTTAGTGAGGGATGACAGGTGGGAGCAGTGTGGGAGTTATCACTCCAAACATCACTTAGTGAAGGATGACAGGTGGGAGCAGTGTGGGAGTTATCACTCCAAACATCACTTAGTGAGGGATGACAGGTGGGAGCAGTGTGGGAGTTATCACTCCAAACATCACTTAGTGAAGGATGACAGGTGGGAGCAGTGTGGGAGTTATCACTCCAAACATCACTTAGTGAGGGATGACAGGTGGGAGCAGTGTGGGAGTTATCACTCCAAACATCACTCCTGCGACTTTGGCTCAAAGGTTGCTGATGTAAGGTTCCAGGAGCTGTACCCTGGACACTCCTTTGTGTCCCCCATAGCTGTGTCAGAGGTTTAAGTTTAATATCTTCATTATGCAGCCCATACCCATCCTGTGGGCGGTAGTCAGAGGATTACAGAGGTACATAATGGGTCCAGGGACTGTACCCCAACATTACAGAGGTACATAATGGATCCAGGGACTGTACCTCAACATTACAGAGGTACATAATGGGTCCAGGGACTGTACCTCAACATTACAGAGGTACATAATGGGTCAAGGGACTGTACCTCAACATTACAGAGGTACATAATGGGTCCAGGGACTGTACCTCAACATTACAGAGGTACATAATAGGTCCAGGGACTGTACCTCAACATTACAGAGGCACATAATGGGTCCAGGGACTGTACCTCAACATGTATCACAGCACCATGACGGTGCTAGCACATGTATCACAGCACCATGACGGTGCTAGCACATGTATCACAGCACCATGACGGTGCTAGCACATGTACCACAGCACCATGACGGTGCTAGCACATGTACCACAGCACCATGACGGTGCTGTGGTATGACCACTGCCTCACTTCTCCCCTCAGATGTAATCTTAGCCCTGGAATATGACCACTGCCTCACTTCTCCCCTCAGTTGTAATCTTAGTGCTGGAATATGACCACTGCCTCACTTCTCCCCTCAGATGTAATCTTAGCCCTGGAATATGACCACTGCCTCACTTCTCCCCTCAGATGTAATCTTAGTGCTGGAATATGACCACTGCCTCACTTCTCCCCTCAGTTGTAATCTTAGTGCTGGAATATGACCACTGCCTCACTTCTCCCCTCAGATGTAATCTTAGTGCTGGAATATGACCACTGCCTCACTTCTTCCCTCAGTTGTAATCTTAGTGCTGGAATATGACCACTGCCTCACTTCTCCCTCAGATGTAATCTTAGTGCTGGAATATGACCACTGCCTCACTTCTCCCTCAGATGTAATCTTAGTGCTGGAATATGACCACTGCCTCACTTCTCCCTCAGATGTAATCTTAGTGCTGGAATATGACCACTGCCTCACTTCTCCCTCAGTTGTAATCTTAGTGCTGGAATATGACCACTGCCTCACTTCTCCCTCAGTTGTAATCTTAGTGCTGGAATATGACCACTGCCTCACTTCTCCCTCAGTTGTAATCTTAGCCCTGGAATATGACCACTGCCTCACTTCTCCCTCAGTTGTAATCTTAGCCCTGGAATATGACCACTGCCTCACTTCTCCCTCAGTTGTAATCTTAGTGCTGGAATATGACCACTGCCTCACTTCTCCCCTCAGATGTAATCTTAGTGCTGGAATATGACCACTGCCTCACTTCTTCCCTCAGTTGTAATCTTAGTGCTGGAATATGACCACTGCCTCACTTCTCCCTTCAGTTGTAATCTTAGCCCTGGAATATGACCACTGCCTCACTTCTCCCCTCAGTTGTAATCTTAGCCCTGGAATATGACCACTGCCTCACTTCTCCCTCAGTTGTAATCTTAGTGCTGGAATATGACCACTGCCTCACTTCTTCCCTCAGTTGTAATCTTAGTGCTGGAATATGACCACTGCCTCACTTCTCCCCTCAGTTGTAATCTTAGCCCTGGAATATGACCACTGCCTCACTTCTCCCTCAGTTGTAATCTTAGCCCTGGAATATGACCACTGCCTCACTTCTCCCCTCAGTTGTAATCTTAGCCCTGGAATATGACCACTGCCTCACTTCTCCCTCAGTTGTAATCTTAGTGCTGGAATATGACCACTGCCTCACTTCTCCCTCAGTTGTAATCTTAGCCCTGGAATATGACCACTGCCTCACTTCTCCCTCAGATGTAATCTTAGTGCTGGAATATGACCACTGCCTCACTTCTTCCCTCAGTTGTAATCTTAGTGCTGGAATATGACCACTGCCTCACTTCTCCCTCAGATGTAATCTTAGCCCTGGAATATGACCACTGCCTCACTTCTCCCTCAGATGTAATCTTAGCCCTGGAATATGACCACTGCCTCACTTCTCCCTCAGATGTAATCTTAGCCCTGGAATATGACCACTGCCTCACTTCTCCCTCAGATGTAATCTTAGCCCTGGAATATGACCACTGCCTCACTTCTCCCTCAGATGTAATCTTAGCCCTGGAATATGACCACTGCCTCACTTCTCCCTCAGATGTAATCTTAGCCCTGGAATATGACCACTGCCTCACTTCTCCCTCAGTTGTAATCTTAGTGCTGGAATATGACCACTGCCTCACTTCTCCCTCAGTTGTAATCTTAGCCCTGGAATATGACCACTGCCTCACTTCTCCCCTCAGTTGTAATCTTAGTGCTGGAATATGACCACTGCCTCACTTCTCCCCTCAGATGTAATCTTAGTGCTGGAATATGACCACTGCCTCACTTCTTCCCTCAGTTGTAATCTTAGTGCTGGAATATGACCACTGCCTCACTTCTCCCCTCAGTTGTAATCTTAGCCCTGGAATATGACCACTGCCTCACTTCTTCCCTCAGTTGTAATCTTAGTGCTGGAATATGACCACTGCCTCACTTCTCCCCTCAGTTGTAATCTTAGCCCTGGAATATGACCACTGCCTCACTTCTCTCCTCAGTTGTAATCTTAGTGCTGGAATATGACCACTGCCTCACTTCTCCCCTCAGTTGTAATCTTAGCCCTGGAATATGACCACTGCCTCACTTCTCCCCTCAGTTATAATCTTAGCCCTGGAATATGACCACTGCCTCACTTCTCCCCTCAGTTGTAATCTTAGCCCTGGAATATGACCACTGCCTCACTTCTCCCCTCAGTTGTAATCTTAGCCCTGGAATATGACCACTGCCTCACTTCTCCCCTCAGTTGTAATCTTAGTGCTGGAATATGACCACTGCCTCACTTCTCCCCTCAGTTGTAATCTTAGTGCTGGAATATGACCACTGCCTCACTTCTCCCTCAGTTGTAATCTTAGTGCTGGAATATGACCACTGCCTCACTTCTCCCCTCAGATGTAATCTTAGTGCTGGAATATGACCACTGCCTCACTTCTCCCCTCAGTTGTAATCTTAGTGCTGGAATATGACCACTGCCTCACTTCTCCCTCAGTTGTAATCTTAGTGCTGGAATATGACCACTGCCTCACTTCTCCCCTCAGTTGTAATCTTAGTGCTGGAATATGACCACTGCCTCACTTCTCCCCTCAGTTGTAATCTTAGTGCTGGAATATGACCACTGCCTCACTTCTCCCCTCAGTTGTAATCTTAGTGCTGGAATATGACCACTGCCTCACTTCTCCCCTCAGTTGTAATCTTAGCCCTGGAATATGACCACTGCCTCACTTCTCCCCTCAGTTGTAATCTTAGTGCTGGAATATGACCACTGCCTCACTTCTCCCCTCAGTTGTAATCTTAGCCCTGGAATATGACCACTGCCTCACTTCTCCCCTCAGTTGTAATCTTAGCCCTGGAATATGACCACTGCCTCACTTCTCCCCTCAGATGTAATCTTAGTGCTGGAATATGACCACTGCCTCACTTCTCCCCTCAGATGTAATCTTAGTGCTGGAATATGACCACTGCCTCACTTCTCCCCTCAGATGTAATCTTAGTGCTGGAATATGACCACTGCCTCACTTCTCCCCTCAGATGTAATCTTAGTGCTGGAATATGACCACTGCCTCACTTCTCCCCTCAGATGTAATCTTAGTGCTGGAATATGACCACTGCCTCACTTCTCCCCTCAGATGTAATCTTAGTGCTGGAATATGACCACTGCCTCACTTCTCCCCTCAGTTGTAATCTTAGTGCTGGAATATGACCACTGCCTCACTTCTCCCCTCAGTTGTAATCTTAGTGCTGGAATCACTACAAACAAGACCACAGAGTAGAGTTAATACTAGTACATACTTCCGTTAAGACTATTTCCATGTATGTTTGTGTTTGAAGGTAGTGTGAGGTTAGTGTGGTAACTCTCGCCTCCTAACTACCCTGTCCTGGCACCTTGACACCTCATGACGTAGAAAGGACTTTTCTGACCTTAGTGTCTAGTAACGATGCTGTCTCTGTTATATACTTAAAATCACAGGATCAAAGCTCCCCTTGACTAAGACGTGTACCTTTAATCTTTAAGATATGTACCTCGTTACTAACATTTACCCAAAGTCCCAAGAAAGTTTTTTGTAGAGTCTCTACACTGCTCCTAGGTGTTCCACCTAGCTAAGAGTTGTTCCTAACTTAATTTATCCCACTAGCTAGATCACTAGACTAAAGGCTTATTCAATAACCTTATTTAGAATGTCTTAGAATATTTTTCTTCTGGGAAAAAACCTTGATTGAGATGCAGTCCTAACTTCTAGCCAATAAGCGAAGGAGTGTCTGGTTCATAGCCCGATATGGTATGGTGTGTACTGCTCAACCCTCCCTCTGTATTATGGAGTGGGGTTACAACCCCCTTCCCCTTATCACAGACCACTTCCTACACCTTCCTCCTCCTCCTCCAGTAACCCAGACATAACCCTCCTGCTCCTCCAGTAACCCAGACATAACCCTCCTCCTCCTCCACAACAGGAAGCCAGGACAACGGAAGAGTCGCAACGCAGACCGCCACTTGAAGGACTTTGAGTCAGGGTCACCGAACACTGTGCTCGATCTCATGGACGTCCTGCCCAACATCGACGTCAGTGACATCATGGAGATACCCAACGTATTTGAGTGTGACGACCAGACGCTGCCCTGCGACCACACCTCCAGGTTCAGGACTGCCACTGGCTGGTGCAACAACCTCAACTTCCCCGCCTTCGGAAAGAGTTTTCGCGCCAATACAAGGCTTCTGCGGCCGGCCTATGATGATGGTAAGTAGGCCTAAGCTTGCCTGGGGTGGTTCCTGCGTCGTGGTGTTGATGTTTGTGTTGGCTCCGAATGAGGCTCTGATTCCACTGTCACCACTAGTGACACCATTGACACCACTAGTGACACCATTGATACCACTAGTGACACCATTGATACCACTAGTGACACCATTGATACCACTAGTGACACATACACACACACACACACACACACCACACACACACCCACACACACACACACACACACACACACACACCACACACCCACACACACACACCACACACATACACACACACACACACACACACAACATACACACACACAGGATGGATAATGAGAACCTTCAAAACCAATGATGCCAAGCCCATGTTGACACTTTACAGATCGCTTGTTCTATCTAGGCTGGAATATTGCTGCACACTAACTGCACCTTTCAAGGCGGGTGAAATTGCTGACCTTGAAAATGTGCAGAGAACCTTCACGGCACACATAAGTGCGATAAACCACCTCAACTACTGGGAACGCTTGAAGTTCCTAAACCTGTACTCTCTAGAACGCAGGCGGGAGAGATACATTATTATATACACATGGAAAATTCTCGAGGGCTTAGTACCAAACTTGCACACAAAAATCACTCCCTACGAAAGCAAAAGACTCGGCAGGCGATGTAACATCCCCCCAATGAAGAGCAGGGGTGCCACTAGCACGTTGAGGGACAACACAATAAGTGTGAGGGGCCCAAGATTGTTCAACTGCCTCCCAGCATACATCAGGGGGATTACCAACAAGCCCCTGGCTGTCTTCAAGCAGGCACTGGACAGGCACCTCAAGTCGGTACCTGATCAGCCGGGCTGTGGTTCGTACGTTGGATTGCGTGCGGCCAGCAGTAACAGCCTGGTTGATCAGGCTCTGGTCCAACAAGAGGCCTGGTCACGGACCGGGCCGCGGGGGCGTTGACCCCTGGAATTCTCTCCAGGTAGACTCCAGGTAGACACACCACACACACACAAACATGGGCCCCGGTATGATCCAACATATTAATCTGGGTTTTTGACTGTCTGACAGGACTGTCGAAGCCACGCAGCATGTCAGTTACTGGTCGTCCACTTCCCTCACCACGACTCATCTCAACGAACATGCACAATGACGTGTCTGCTCCTCATGTTCGTTACACACTCATGATCATGCAGTGGGGCCAGTTCATTGATCATGACATCATCTTCACTCCTGTTAATAAAGGTGAGTCATGTTCACTACTGCCTGGGGAAGGTGAGTTATGTTCACTACTGTCTGGGGAAGGTGAGTCATGTTCACTACTGTCTGAGGAAGGTGAGTCATGTTCACTACTGCCTGGGGAAGGTGAGTCATGTTCACTACTGTCTGGGGAAGGTGAGTCATGTTCACTACTGCCTGGGGAAGGTGAGTCATGTTCACTACTGCCTGGGGAAGGTGAGTCATGTTCACTAATGCCTGTGGAAGGTGATTCATGTTCACTACTGCCTGGGGAAGGTAATGTGTGAGTGTGTATGTGTGTGAGTGTTTAATCACCTATTTATGATTGCAGAGTTCAATTCTCAGCTCCTGGCCCCGCCTCTCACCACTCTTCAGATTCACTCCCTCACACCCCCTTGATCGTACCTACTCTTAAAACAGTGTACTGATCTTGGCTTACGTCACTGCAGGGTTCCAGGACTCCATCCTGGACTGCAGGCGTTGCGACTCTCCCCAGACCGTCCACCCAGAGTGCTTCCCCATCCACATCCCTCCAAACGACCCCTTCTTCCCCCCGGTGAACATCTCTTCAGGGCAGCCCTTCTGCATGCCCCTCACCCGCTCCATGCCCGGACAACTGACCCTGGGTAAGCCCTTACACTGACTGTGGGAGTGTCTAGTCTAGGGTCATCCTGTTACAGTATGGCTGATCAGCCCTCGGCCTCACCCGTATATATTCACTCTCAACTCTCTTCTCTTATTCCATACCTGCCACCTGGGGGAACACCTGCCACCTGGGGGAACACCTGCTGCCACCTACTTCCGCTGGTTAGGTTACCGGGAACAGATGAACCAAGTGACAGCCTTCGTGGACGCTTCTCACACCTACGGTTCTGACAAGTGTGAGCAACGGCAACTGCGTCTCTTGAAAGTAAGCTGGCTCTCTCTCTCTCTCTCTCTCTCTCTCTCTCTCTCTCTCTCTCTCTCTCTCTCTCTCTCTCTCTCTCTCTCTCTCTCTCTCTCTCTCTCTTCTCTCTCTCTGTCTCTCTCTCTCTCCTCTCTCTCTCTCCTCCTCTCTCTCTCTCTCTCCTCATCCTCTCTCTCTCTCTCATACTACATACTTCTCTCTCTAATATATATATATATCATATTTACTGTATGTATCACTGTGTGTAGGTGTACTGGGTAGGTATGGTATGGTGGTAGGTACTGGAGATGTGTAGGTGTACTGGTGTTGGGTGTACTGTGTAGGTGTACTGGTGTGTAGGTGTACTGGTGTGTAGGTGTACTGGTGTGTAGGTGTACTGGTGTGTAGGTGTACGTGGTGTGTAGTGTACTGGTGTGTAGGTGTACTGTGTGTAGGTACTGGTGTGTAGGTGTACTGGTGTGTAGGTGTACTGGTGTGTAGGTGTACTGGTGTGTAGGTGTACTGGTGTGTAGGTGTACTGGTGTGTAGGTGACTGGTGTGTAGGTGTACTGGTGTGTAGGTGTACTGGGTGGTGTAGGGTGTACTGGTGTGTAGGTGTACTGGTGTGTAGGTGTACTGGTGTGTAGGTGTACTGAGTGTGTAGGTGTACTAGTGTGTAGGTGTACTGGTATGTAGGTGTTCTGGTGTGTTGGTGTACTGGTGTGTAGGTGTACTAGTGTGTAGGTGTACTGGTGTGTAGGTGTACTGGTGTGTAGGTGTACTGGTGTGTAGGTGTACTAGTGTGTAGGTGCTGTGTGTAGGTGTACTGGTGTGTAGGTGTACTGGTGTGTAGGTGTACTGGTGTGTAGGTTACTGGTGTGAATGATGTACTGGTGTGTAGGTGTACTGGTGTGTAGGTTACTGGTGTGTGTGTACTGGTGTGTAGGTGTACTGGTGTGTAGGTGTACTGGTGTGTAGGTGTACTGGTGTGTAGGTGTACTGTGTGTAGGTGACTGGTGTGTAGGTGTACTGGTGTGTAGGTGTACTGGTGTGTAGGTGTACTGGTGTGTGTAGGTGTACTGGTGTGTAGGTGTACTGGTGTGTAGGTGTACTGGTGTAGGTGCTGGTGTGTAGGTGTACTGGGTGTAGGTGTACTGGTGTGTAGGTGTACTAGTGTGTAGGTGTACTGGTGTGTAGGTGTACTGGTGTGTAGGTGTACTGGTGTGTAGGTGTACTGGTGTGTAGGTGTACTGGTGTGTAGGTGATGTGTGGTGTACTGGTGTGTAGGTGTACTGGTGTGTAGGTGACTGGTATGTAGGTGTACTAGTGTGTAGGTGTACTGGTGTGTAGGTGTACTGGTGTGTAGGTGTACTAGTGTGTAGGTGTACTAGTGTGTAGGTGTACTGGTATGTAGGTGTACTGGTGTGTAGGTGTACTGGTGTGTAGTGTGTACTATGTGTGTAGGTGTACTGGTGTGTAGGTGTACTGGTGTGTAGGTGTACTGGTGTGTAGGTGTACTGGTATGTAGGTGTACTAGTGTGTAGGTGTACTGGTGTGTAGGTGTACTGGTGTGTAGGTGTACTAGTGTGTAGGTGTACTAGTGTGTAGGTGTACTGGTATGTAGGTGTACTGGTGTGTAGGTGTACTGGTGTGTAGGTGTACTAGTGTGTAGGTGTACTGGTGTGTAGGTGTACTGGTGTGTAGGTGTACTGGTGTGTAGGTGTACTGGTGTGTAGGTGTACTGGTGTGTAGGTGTACTGGTGTGTAGGTGTACTGGTGTGTAGGTGTACTAGTGTGTAGGTGTACTGGTGTGTAGGTGTACTGGTGTGTAGGTGTACTGGTGTGTAGGTTTACTGGTGTGTAGGTATACTGGTGTGTAGGTGTACTAGTGTGTAGGTGTACTGGTGTATAGGTGTACTGGTGTGTAGGTGTACTGGTGTGTAGGTATACTGGTGTGAAGGTTTACTGGTGTGTAGGCATACTGGTGTGTAGGTGTACTGGTGTGTAGGTGTACTGGTGTATAGGTGTACTGGTGTGTAGGTGTACTGGTGTGTAGGTATACTGGTGTGAAGGTGTACTGGTGTGTAGGTGTTCTGGTGTGTAGGTGTACTGTTGTGTAGGTGCACTGGAGTGTAGATGTACTGGTGTGTAGGTGTACTGGTGTGTAGGTATACTGGTGTGAATGTGTACTGGTGTGTAGGTGTACTGGTGTGTAGGTGTACTGGTGTGTAGGTGTACTGGTGTGTAGGTGTACTGGTGTTAGTTACCATTTTGCCCTAGGCACATGTCGATTAGACACTAGGCCTGTTGTATATATGTGTGTGTGTGTAAGGAAACACTTCGAAATGTTTCGGCCCCGCCGGGAATTGAACCCGGGCCGTGTGTAGGTGTACTGGTGTGTAGGGATACTGGTGTGTAGGTGTACTGGTGTGTAGGTGTACTGGTGTGTAGGTGTACTGGTGTGTAGGTGTACTGGTGTGTAGGTGTACTGGTGTGTAGGGGTACTGGTGTGTAGGGGTACTGGTGTGTAGGGGTACTGGTGTGTACCTAATAATCTTGGTTGCCTCAGGATGGGCTACTGAAGGGCACGACCAACCCACACCGTGGAAAGCCGCTCCTGCCCACCGAATCTGAGAACCACGAATGTAAAGCCCCTTCAGGCCGGTGCTTCACTGGAGGTAAGTCAGGCTGGGTATCTGGGGTAAGTCAGGCTGGGTATCTGGGGTAAGTCAGGCTGGGTATCTGGGGTAAGTCAGGCTGGGTATCTGGGGTAAGTCAGGCTGGGTATCTGGGGTAAGTCAGGCTGGGTAGCTGGGGTAAGTCAGGCTGGGTATCTGGGGTAAGTCAGGTTGGGTAGCTGGAGTAAGTCAGGCTGGGTATCTGGTTATCTGGGTATTCTGGTTACCATCAAGCCAACCAGATTCAGAAATTTGGACAAGCGCCCATTTTTTTATCAAATCTCCATAAAAATTCTGGTTAAAAACTCCCTATTGTCAAGTCACTATGATTCATTTTACAAAACTCACCATGAATATTCTAGAGGAGCACCTGTGTCTTGCAACACTCAGCCTCTTCTGTAATATTCATCTTAAACTTTAAGGGGCACCTAAGTTCCCCCTCTCTTCTAATAGAGGTGTGAGCAAAGCTCACACCTCTACAACAACAATTGTCATCAAAGATTTGTTAAGTTATACCATGAATTAAGATCCTGGACTTCACCTTACCAAACGGATAAAGCAAATGCGATAGTAATTATGGACAAGGTAGATTATAGTGGAAAAATAAACATGTTATTAGAAGAGGTTGAACTTACGTGCCCCTTAACGAACACTAGTCTGGAAGAGGGTCTCGAAGGTGATTAAATTTCAGATGTAATGATTGTGTCTCGTAGCAGTTTGATGATTGTATCATGTAGACTATTTACCCTTGTATAATAATTATTAAGTGCACTTTAGACCCCCAGTGTCTGTGTTTACAGTTGCTAGGCCTATGACTCCAAGCCTCTCAGCCTCCTCCTGCCTATCTTTTGTAGGAGACACCAGAGCTTCTGAACAACCAGGTCTGGCTGCGCTCCACACACTGCTCATGAGAGAGCACAACCGGGTGGCTCACGCCCTCAAGGAGCTCAATCCTCACTGGTCGGATGAACAATTGTTCCAGAATGCGCGTCGCATAGTCACAGCCGTGAACCAGCATGTCACCTACAACGAATGGATTCCCAGAGTTCTAGGGTGGAATGCTGTCAACCTCTACGAACTCAACCTCCTGCCTGAGGGCTACTTTGAGGGTCAGTCCCTATACCATTGTACCTAACACAGAGGATCTAACACTATTCTCTTCTTCCTAACACATAGGATCTAACTCTACTTCTTGTACCAACAGGTTATGATCCCTACTGCAATCCCACTGTCGTCAATGAGATCGGAATCGCCTTCCGCTTCGGTCACTCGCTCCTGAAGCCTTCCTTCGAGAGGATGGACAGCATCTTCGCTAAGCGGGATCCACCAGTCAAGCTGAGCCATCACTTCTTCAACCCTGACCTCCTGTACCAGCCAGGGATGCTGGACGAAATCATCCGTGGTCTGACGACCGTCTCCATGGAGACCCTAGACCAGTTCATCACTGACGAGGTAACAAACCACCTTTTTGAAGATACCAAGAGACCTTTCTCCGGTCTGGACCTGGCGTCCCTCAACGTACAGCGGGGTAGAGACCACGGTCTACAGCCCTACAATGAATACCGAGCTCTCTGTAACTTAACCAAGGCCAGGACTTTCGACGACCTCCATCGCGAAATCGCCGCTCCGGTGATCGAGAGGCTCAAGCGAACGTTCGCTCATGTCGACGACATCGATTTCTTCACTGGAGGTCTAGTCGAAACCCCGCTTCACGGAGGCCTGGTAGGCCCCACCTTCGGCTGCATCCTGGGCATCCAGTTCCGCAATTTGAGGATGTGTGATCGCTTCTGGTACGAGAATGCCGACCCTCTGGTCCGCTTTACCGACCCACAGCTCACGGAAATACGCAAAGTGACACTGGCCAAGCTGCTCTGCGACAACTGTGATTCAGTGGAGTCAGAGCAACGCTCCGCCTTCGACCTGCCAGACCCATTCCTGTGAGTATTGTGAGTATTGTGAAATAATTCACAACTAACCCACAATAATACTGTCCCTGGAACAATTCAAGGACCAAAAAACACCATCCCTGGAACAATTCACGACCCACAACGCTATCCCTGGAACAATTCACGACCCACAACACCATCCCTGGAACAATTCACGACCCACAACACCATCTCTGGAATAATTCACGACCCACAACACCATCCCTGGAACAATTCACGACCCACAACACCATCCCTGGAACAATTCCCGACCCACAACACCATCCCTTAAACAATTCACAACCTACAACACCATCCCTGGAACAATTCACGACCCACAACACCATCCCTGGAACAATTCACGACCCACAACACCATCCCTGGAACAATTCACGACCCACAACACCATCCCTGAAACAATTCACGACCCACAACACCATCCCTGCAACAATTCACGACCCACAACACCATCCCTGCAACAATTCACGACCCACAACACCATCCCTGCAACAATTCACGACCCACAACACCATCCCTGCAACAATTCACGACCCACAACACCATCCCTGAAACAATTCACGACCCACAACACCATCCCTGCAACAATTCACAACCTACAACACCATCCCTGAAACAGTTCACGACCCACAACACCATCCCTGCAACAATTCACGACCCACAACACCATCCGCGGAACATCTAACGACAAACACACAATACCCCGGACCAGAATAGCCGTGAATTATATTTCCTATACCATGACAACACATACAGGGCCCTCCAGGGAGGCATAATTCAAGTCCTGGGCACGTAGTGAGAGAGGCTGAGGGCACAGCAGATGTATGTCTGGTTAATAGTACTAATGTCAGTTTGTGAGCAACAAATGCACTTTAGCACCGTTACCCCTTAGTAGTGTCGACCTGATTGATCTAACTTAGTAGTGTCGACCTGATTGATCTAACTTAGTAGTGTCGACCTGATTGATCTAACTTAGTAGTGTCGACCTGATTGATCTAACTTAGTAGTGTCGTCCTGATTGATCTAACTTAGTAGTGTCGACCTGATTGATCTAACTTAGTAATGTCGACCTGATTGATCTAACTTAGTAGTGTCGACCTGATTGATCTAACTTAGTAGTGTCGACCTGATTGATCTAACTTAGTAGTGTCGACCTGATTGATCTAACTTACTCTCAGCAGATAAACCCTTGCTATATATTGATGATTTTGACTGCTTAAAGAAGGTACCTAATTAATGAAGCTACAGAAAGGTACCTAGTGAATGAAGCTACAGAAAGGTACCAAATTAATGAAGCTACAGAAAGGTACCTAATTAATGAAGCTACAGAAAGGTACCTAATGAATTAAGCTACAGAAAGGTACCTAATGAATGAAGTTTCAGAAAGGTACCTAATGAATGAAGCTACAGAAAGGTACCTAATGAATGAAGCTATAGAAAGATACCTACTTAATAAAGCTACAGAAAGTGCTGAGAGTTACTTCTCGTATAACTAACATACTGTGATCTGATCATCAATATTAATATAAATAAGTCAGTGTATTTGGTGGTACATCTTGTGTTATTATGACTCACCTTCACACACCTGACTTACTGACTTATAACAACCACAGTGGTAATAAGTCAATCTGACTCACTTTTCTGGGGGTTATCCTCGGGGGGGGGGGTAATTTAGACATATGCTGCTATGTATGATGATTTATGTGAGTGTATTGATGTAGTTATTGATGGCGTGGAGTTGCAGGAACCCCAGGGTAGCCTGCAGGGACATGCCAGGCGTCAACCTGGAGCTGTGGAAGGAGCGGGTGTCGTGTGGCGTCGGGAAGACCAATATTAATATTGGTGCCGCTGAGAGAATCTCACCCTGCGTCATGTGCACCTGTACCAAGGAAGGGGTGAGTTACACACCTCTCTACTGCGCCATTCTTCTTAATACTGAGTTTTAAAGTCTCTCTACTACACCAATGTCATTAACGCTTGTTAGTTGATTACTGGGGTTTAAAGTCTATCTACTACACCAATGTCATTAAGGCTGGTTGGTTGGTTACTGGGGTTTAAACTTTATCTACTGCACCATTATTATTAACACTTATTGACTAGTTAATGAAGTTTAAATCGTATCTACTGCACTATTAAGACTGAGGTTCAATTCCTCCCCAGATCGGGGAATCGAACCTGGATCACTGACAGACAGCCCACTAATCAGTTTCATCTCTCTCTAACAGCCTGTTTGTCAGAGCCTTAAGATTGACAACTGCTTCCACCTGGCCCAGAGCTATAGCCCGGAATCCATCCTCAACGACCACGTCTGCAAGGTTCAATGTGCGTTCGCCTTCAGAACCTTCCCTAAAGTGGGTTCTAAAGTGTCGAACCAGCTGGGATTCTCATAGAACCTGTGTACCCGAGTCGCAGCTCCTGGACCACCTGTACACACACACACATATATACCACAAGAGGAGTCACACCCATGCACCTCAGCACCTGCCAGGCAGAGTTCTAATGCCCCCTAATACCCATGCCCTCCCATGAACCTGGGCACCAAGGAGAGGCTGACATGGGTACCCATACCCAGCCTACTGCCCAGCCAGCCACATACACACAGCCAGATACTGAAATATAAATACCCAGAGAGCCTACCCGGGTGTAGAGTAGTTTGTGTGGGTTAGAACCCTGGGCACTGGCTTCAGATATTTGTGTGTATATGTGTGTATTCCTCTGTATACCTGTGTGTATTTTTGTGTATGGGTGTGTATACGTGTCTAGATCCATCTTCTTGCCTCTGTGCTGTGTATATATATGAGTTTAAGTGTGTATATGTGTATGAGTGTACGTATACACGTGTGTGTCCAGCTTTCATTGGCCAATTTCAATCAGCTTAATACTCAAAAAAGATACTTCAGAAGATAAAAAGATAGTCTAAAAGATATCAAATTATATTAATAAAGATACTCTGAAAGAAACTTCAAAAGATACTCTAAAAGATACTTAAAAATTTACTTAGAAAGATATCTGAAAAAATATTCTAAAAATATTTTAAAAGGTACTTGAAGATACTTAAAAGATACTCGAAAAGATACTTAAATATACTCTAAAAGGTATCTGAAAAGATACTCTTAAAGATATTTAAAAAAATACTTAAAGATACTTCAAAAGATACTCTAAAAGATATTTTGAAAGGTACTTGAAAATACTCAAAAAAGATACTTAAAAAGATAATCAAAGAAATACTCATGTGGCTCTCAAATTTGACAGGTATTCAACAGTTTTTTGCCTAAAAAGATACCTACAGATACTTAGAGATACAGATATTTAAAAACCTTAAAAGGCGCTTAAAGATACTTATAAATATTCAAAGATACTTATAAATAACTAAAGATACTTTGCTATCATCATAGATAACAAAAATTACTTAAAGATACTTATATATGGTTAAAAGTACTTAAAGAAACTTATATATATTGTTAAAGATACTTAAAGATAATTAAAGGTACTTAAATATACATACTTAAAGGTACTTTAAAGATACTTATATATATGGTTAAATGTACTTAAAGATACTTATATATGTTTAAAGGTACATAAAGATACTTATATATATGGTTAAAGATACTTAAAGATAATTAAAGGTACTTAAATATACATACTTAAAGGTACTTTAAAGATACTTATATATATGGTTAAAGGTACTTAAAGATACTTATATATGTTTAAAGGTACTTAAAGATACTTATATATATGGTTAAAGGTACTTAAAGATACTTATATATACTTAAAGGTACTTAGATACCTAAAGATGCTTATAGATACTATAGGTAAATGTCTATAAGGTTCATTATTGCCCGGTATACCCTTCATAATTCAGCCTTAAGAACAACATCGTTTCCTCTCATTATTATTATTATTATTATTATTATTATTATTATTATTATTATTATTATTATTATTATTGTTGTGTATGTCTTTTTCATGGTAAAGGAACAAAGAATTACATACATACATACATACATACAATGAAGAGGCGGGGCCAGGAGCTATGACTCGACCCCTACAACCACAACTAGGTGAGCACAACTAGGTGAGTACATACACGGGGCCAGGAGCTATATCTCGACCCCTGCAACCACAACTAGGTGAGTACACACACATACATATATACATACGATCAGTGAAGAGGCGGGGCCAGGAGCTATGACTCGACCCCTGCAACCACAAATAGGTGAGTACATACATACATTGTATGTAAAGTTATTAGAAGAGTGTTGGAGCACCTAGAAGAGTGTTGGAGCCCCTAGAAGATTGTTGGAGCCCCTAGAAGAGTGTTGGAGCCCCTAGAAGAGTGGTGTAGCACCTAGAAGAGTGGTGGAGCACCTAGAAGAGTGGTGTAGCACCTAGAAGAGTGGTGGAGCATCTAGAAGAGTGGTGGAGCACCTAGAAGAGTGGTGGAGCACCTAGAAGAGTGGTGGAGCACCTAGAAGAGTGGTGGAGCATCTAGAAGAGTGGTGGAGCACCTAGAAGAGTGGTGGAGCATCTAGAAAGGAATGGACTCATATATGACAACCAGCACGGTTTCAGGGATGAGAAATCCTGCTTCACAAACCTACTGGAGTTCTACGACAAGGTGACGGCAGTGAGACGAGGGATGGGTAGACTCAGCCTTCTTGAACAGTAAGAAAACTTTTAACACAGTACCACACAAGACACTGCAGTGGATCAGGAAATACCTGACAGATACGTGGCGAGGTGTCAGAGTGGGCGCCTGTGACGAGCGGGGTTCCACAAGGGTCAGTCCTAGGACCGGTGCTGTTTCTGGTATATGTGAATGACATGACGGAAGGAACAGTCAAAGGTGTTCCTGTTTGTAGAGGATGTGAAGCTAATGAGAAGAATTCAAGAGGACGAGGATCAGGTAAGCCTACAAGGGGATCTGGAGAGGCTGCAAGCCCGGTCCAACACCTGGCTCCTGGAGTTTAACCCCACCAAGTGCAAAGTTCTGAAGCTTGGGGAAGGTCAAAGAAGACCACAGACGAAGTACAGGCTAAGAGGAGGTCAGAGGCTGCAAAACTCACTCAAGGAAAAGAATCTTGGGGTGAGCATCATACCGAGCACATCTGAGAGGAAGCGACAAGGTGGACTGACACAGGATGTTCCAGAGATGTGACACTGCAACAAGGGGTCACAGCAACAAGGGGACATAGCAACAAGGGGACACAGCAACAAGGGGACACAACAACAAGGGGACACAGCAACAAGGGGACACAACAACAAGGGGACACAGCAACAAGGGGACACAGCAACAAGGGGACACAGCAACAAGGGGACACAGCAACAAGGGGACACAGTTGGAAGTTGAAGACTCAGATGAGTCACAGGGATGTTAGGAAGTATATTTTCAGTCACAGAGTGGTCGGGAAGTGGAATAGTCTAGCAAGTGAGGTAGTGGAGGCAGGAATCATACATAGCTTTAAGAAGAGGTATGATAAAGTTCATGGCGCAGGGAGAGTGACCCAGTAGCGACCAGTGAAGAGGCGGGGCCAGGAGCTGTGACTCGACCTCTGCAACCACAAATAGGTGAGGTGAGTACATACATGCATACACACATACATATACACATACATACGCACATACATACACACATACATATACACATACATACACACATTACTCAAGTCATACAAATGAAAAAAACATATAAGTCCACAAGGCCTACAAAAAGTATCCCCTCCCTCCCAGGGCCTTAATATCCCCCCTCCAAGGCTAACAATCCCCCCCAAGTTAACACAACCCCCCACCAGGTTGATACATAACCCCCCAGGTTGATACATACCCCCAGGTTTATACATAATCCCCCAGGTTGATACATAATCCCCCAGGGCTGACCCTCCCCCGTCATGTTTGTCTATTGTCTACAGTCGCTGTTTCCAAAATGTGATATGTATTATCTTTATTTTTAATAAAAATACTTGGTTTAAACTTTCTTTAATTTCCCTATTTACTCAATTCACATTCCCAGCCAGGGCAGAAACATTGGACGTGTTTCTTTACACCTGTTGTCTATGTTCCCCATCAGTAAAATGGGTACCTGGGTGTTAGTCGACTGGTGTGGGTCGCATCCTGGGACACTGACCTAATCTGCCCGAAATGCTCTGCATAACAAGGGACTTTCTATATAGTAGTATGTCATTGATGTCAGCTAGGCCTGTATACCATGTACATGTACTTGTAGTAAATAAAGATATTATTATTATTATTATTATTATTATTATTATTATTATTATTATTATTATTATTATTATTATTATTATTATTATTATTATTATTATTATTAACTAATTATTTACATAATTTCCACATGTGCATTTGTGCGCCATCTCTTGAGAAAAAAGTAAACTAATCATTTATTTAGTTTCCATATGTTATTTGTTTACCATCTGTTAGTCAAAAAGTGAACTAAACAATTTCATATATTTCTTCGGTTGTAGCAGCAGCCAGTCACTGACTCTAACAGAGTAGTAGTTGTAATATATTTGCCCAGATAACTGTGGAGAGTTTAATACGGCATCAGCTATGTGGATAGCATGTGGAGTTCCCCAAGGTAGTATTCTGGGTCCCTTATTATTCCTGTGTTATGTAAATGACATGTCCATCAGTGTCAAGTGCAAACTCCTACTGTATGCGGATGACAGTGCTCTGTTAGTGTCAGGTAAAGACCCACAAGATATAGCTAATGTATTAACACTGGAACTGGAGTCCTGCAGCAAATGGTTAGTAGACAACAAACTATCGTTACACCTCGGGAAAACAGAAGCCATGTAGAAACTTGTCTTGGGACTGCCTTCTTGTAAGCTGCACTTTGAGCAAGCACTGTTGACACCGACACTCTGAGACACTTCTCTCAGACTTACAAGTGGCTATAGGACAAATTTCTAGCTAACTGCAGTAAAAAGAGTTCCCCACTTCATGCACTATTAAGAAAGGGTTTACCTTACTTGATGGAGTGGACATGTGGCTCCTAATCTTCCTAAGCTATAACCCCCTCCAAACACCATGTGAAGGGAAGTTTTAATCTGCAAATTAAGTGGTATTAGTGTCTTGTATTAACTCAGAATCCCCAGCTCTAGGGTATATCCTCCAAACAATATCTAAACTGAATGAGACACTAGCTTCCAGACTTTTACTCAACAATGGGACGCTGGTACCTGCTAATTTGTGTCCAACCGTACGAGAGACCCCCAACAAAACCTACACACATTTCCCCCAGAAAACTGGTCAGATACTGAGAAGAAAAGAGGTAAGGTCCTACTGTATTGGGTCTGGATGGAGTGAGATATCCTCAGTACTTCGGGATATCTCTTCCATGCCCCGGGACAGATGTTGAGTCACGTGGGGGTTGCTGCTTGTTCGCAGCGATTGTTCACTCCTTGAAGTCTGATCTGGTAAGAAGGAGTCAGCATCACTCCCGCTTAGATTCAAGTGTGGGCTGCCAGTTCTCTCTAGCTAACATAACCCAAGGTTCGTCTATTTGGGGCTTATATCTACCTATATTAAGGTGTTAGAACTACATTATTAACATCTAACGTTGCCTCAATAATCCTAATATTAGTTACTAACTGTACAAACTTTCCTAGGCTTTCCTAGGTGAATAAATCTATCAATTAAAATGTACACAATTGTTACCTCCGCCAACTTGAATGTGTATGCTTGTTTTGGTTGGGTGTGTGGGTTTATAAACTCCGAGGGCCGATCCATGGTATGTTTAAGGCTCCTAACGGCTCACTTACCCTGTGGAACTTGCGTGACTCAAAAAGTTTCCACAAGCCATACTCTTTGGCACGAAATATAAACTGAGAAGAGTAAATAATTTTAATATCTGATGTAAAGGGGGATCCATCACTTCAATTTCTTCAGTAAAATATCTGGGAATCCCCTTTGACCCATGCATGTCAGGAGAATTGATAGGGAACAGTGTAGTAAAGAAAGCGAATGCCAGACTGAAGTTCCTCTACAGACAAGCACAGTGTCTACCTACTGAGGCTCACAGAACCCTATGTCTAGCACTTATACAATGTCATATTGACTACGCTTGCTCTTCATGGTACTCTGCCTTGACAAAAAAACTGAAAGATAAACTGCAAATCACCCAGAACAAAATGGTAAGATTCATCCTGGACCTGGGACCAAGAGAACATGTAGGCCAGAATGAATTACAACAATTGGATATGCTGAATATTGAAGACAGAGTAAAACAACTTAAGTTAAATCAAGTTTATAAAACTGCTCACAAACAGTGTCCAGAATATCTTGCTGCCAATTTTGTCAAGGTTGGGAACCAAAGCAGTCATAGTACTAGGGGGAGAGAGCACAACTTTGTAGTACCCACAGTCAGTGGCCAGGCTTCAAACACCTTTTATTGTACACCAATAAAGGAATGGAACAGACTGCCTGCACATGTCAAAGCCAGTCATAGCATGAGCCAGTTCAAGAAGAGAACCAAAAGGTACCTAATGAATGTAGCGACAGAAAGGTACCTAATGAATGTAGCGACAGAAAGGTACCTAATGAATGTAGCGACAGAAAGGTACCTAATGAATGTAGCGACAGAAAGGTACCTAATGAATGTAGCGACAGAAAGGGAGGAGAATGATTTTTATTTTTTTAGCTAACACACATGTATATGTAAATAACTCTTTTTACCTTATTCCTAGTATACATATATCCTTTATAATATAATAACATATATATCCTACAATGTAAAATATTATAGTGTAAAAGGGACCCCAATGGAAATAAGTCACTGTCTGACTTTTTTGTGTTATCCTGGAGGGTTGTCTACACATATCTACCTGGAGTCTACCTGGAGAGAATTCCAGGGGTCAACGCCCCCGCGGCCCGGTCTGTGACCAGGCCTCATGTTGGACCAGAGCCTGATCAACCAGGCTGTTACTGCTGGCCGCACGCAGTCCAACGTACGAACCACAGCCCGGCTGATCAGGTACCGACTTGAGGTGCCTGTCCAGTGCCTGCTTGAAGACAGCCAGGGGCTTGTTGGTAATCCCCCTGATGTATGCTGGGAGGCAGTTGAACAATCTTGGGCCCCTCACACTTATTGTGTTGTCCCTCAACGTGCTAGTGGCACCCCTGCTCTTCATTGGGGGGATGTTACATCGCCTGCCGAGTCTTTTGCTTTCGTAGGGAGTGATTTTTGTGTGCAAGTTTGGTACTAAGCCCTCGAGAATTTTCCATGTGTATATAATAATGTATCTCTCCCGCCTGTGTTCTAGAGAGTACAGGTTTAGGAACTTCAAGCGTTCCCAGTAGTTGAGGTGGTTTATCGCACTTATGCGTGTGGTGAAGGTTCTCTGCACATTTTCAAGGTCAGCAATTTCACCCGCCTTGAAAGGTGCAGTTAGTGTGCAGCAATATTCCAGCCTAGATAGAACAAGCGATCTGTAAAGTGTCAACATGGGCTTGGCATCCCTGGTTTTGAAGGTTCTCATTATCCATCCTGTCATTTTTCTAGCAGATGCAATTGCTACATTGTTATGGTCCTTGAAGGTGAGATCCTCTGACATGATCACTCCCAGGTCTTTGACATTAGTTTTTCGCTCTATTGTGTGGTTGGAATTAGTTTTGTACTCCGATGATATTTTAATTTCTTCACGTTTTCCGTATCTGAGTAATTGAAATTTCTCATCATTGAACTTCATATTGTTTTCTGCAGCCCATTTAAAGATTTGGTTTATGTCTGCTTGGAGTCTTGCAGTGTCTTCAACGGTGGACACTGTCATACAGATTCAGGTGTCATCTGCAAAGGAAGACACAGCACTGTGGCTATGTATGATAATGTATGTAAATGTATTTGTGTATACCTGAATAAACTTACTTACTTATGCTGGCCCTATAAACCATCAACAAAACATGACTAATATTTCATACCTCCTTAATTCACTTTTTGTTCACTAGATGGTAAATACACTTTTTAAAATTAAATAAATATTTAGTTCAATTTTTGCTCATTAGATGGCAAACAAATAAAATTTTAACATTAAATAAATACTTAATTCACTTTATGGTCAATAGATGGCGGATAAATGCACTTTTCAGGAAGAATTAATGTTTAGTTCACTCTTTGATAACTAGATGGCCGACATATAAGTAATTAAGTAAGTAAGTTTATTCAGGTATACATAACTACAGTTACATAGATTATCATACATAGCAGCATATGTGTAGAGAACCCTCCAGGATAACCCAAAAAGTCAGTCAGTGACTTATTTCCATTGGGGTCCTTTTAGTACCTTAATATTATACACTGTAGGATATATATGTTATTATATTATAAAGGATATATGTATACTAGGAATAAGGTAAAAAGAGCTATTTACATTTACATGCGTGTTAGCTAAAAAAAATAAAAAATCATTCTCCTCCCTTTCTGTCGCTACATTCATTAGGTACCTTTCTGTCGCTACATTCATTAGGTACCTTTCTGTCGCTACATTCATTAGGTACCTTTTTGTCGCTACATTCATTAGGTACCTTTCTGTCGCTACATTCATTAGGTATCTTTCTGTCGCTACATTCATTAGGTACCTTTTTGTCGCTACATTCATTAGGTATCTTTCTGTCGCTACATTCATTAGGTACCTTTCTGTCGCTACATTCATTAGGTATCTTTCTGTCGCTACATTCATTAGGTACCTTTCTGTCGCTACATTCATTAGGTACCTTTTGGTTCTCTTCTTGAACTGGCTGATGCTATGACTGGCTTTGACATGTACAGGCAGTCTGTTCCATTCCTTTATTGGTGTACAATAAAAGGTGTTTGAAGCCTGGCCACTGACTGTGGGAACTACAAAGTTGTGCTCTCTCCCCCTAGTACTATGACTGCTTTGGTTCCCAGCCTTGACAAAATTGGCAGCAAGATATTCTGGACACTGTTTGTGAGCAATTTTATAAACTTGATTCAACTTAAGTTGTTTTACTCTGTCTTCAATATTCAGCATATCCAATTGTTGTAATTCATCCTGGCCTACATGTTCTCTTGGTCCCAGGTCCAGGATGAATCTTGGACCCAGGTCCAGGATGAATCTTGGACCCAGGTCCAGGATGAATCTTGGGCCCAGGTCCAGGATGAATCTTGGACCCAGGTCCAGGATGAATCTTGGACCCAGGTCCAGGATGAATCTTGGACCCAGGTCCAGGATGAATCTTGGACCCAGGTCCAGGATGAATCTTGGGCCCAGGTCCAGGATGAATCTTGGACCCAGGTCCAGGATGAATCTTGGACCCAGGTCCAGGATGAATCTTGGACCCAGGTCCAGGATGAATCTTGGACCCAGGTCCAGGATGAATCTTGGACCCAGGTCCAGGATGAATCTTGGGCCCAGGTCCAGAATGAATCTTGGGCCCAGGTCCAGAATGAATCTTGGGCCCAGGTTAAATATAAATGAATATGAATGAATAAGGTTTAAGTGCTAAGCCAATGGGAGTCGCAGAAGAGAGGAGGAAGACACGAAATTTCATTCTTCTAAGACTTGTTATTATTATTATTATGATTATTATATCACTGATTCTAATATTGATTCTATCACTGATTCTAGTATTGATTTTTGCACTAGTTCTTGCAGTGATTCTTGCATTGATTCTAGTACTGATTCTATCACTGATACTAGTATTGATTCTATCACTGATTCTAGTATTGATTCTGTCACTGATTCTAGTACTGATTCTGTCACTGATTCTAGTACTGATTCTGTCACTGATTCTATCACTGATTCTGTCACTGATTCTATCACTGATTCTAGTATTGATTCTTGCACTAGTTCTTGCATTGATTCTATCACTGATTCTAGTACTGATTCTATCACTGATTCTAGTACTGATTCTATCACTGATTCTAGTACTGATTCTATCACTGATTCTAGTATTGATTCTATCACTGATTCTAGTATTGATTCTAGTACTGATTCTATCACTGATTCTAGTACTGATTCTATCACTGATTCTAGTATTGATTCTATCACTGATTCTAGTATTGATTCTATCACTGATTCTAGTATTGATTCTTGCACTAGTTCTTGCAGTGATTCTTGCACTGATTCTAGTACTGATTCTATCACTGATACTAGTATTGATTCTATCACTGATTCTAGTATTGATTCTGTCACTGATTCTAGTACTGATTCTGTCACTGATTCTATCACTGATTCTGTCACTGATTCTATCACTGATTCTAGTATTGATTCTTGCACTAGTTCTTGCATTGATTCTATCACTGATTCTAGTACTGATTCTATCACTGATTCTAGTACTGATTCTAGTACTGATTCTATCACTGATTCTAGTATTGATTATATCACTGATTCTAGTACTGATTCTATCACTGATTCTAGTATTGATTCTTGCACTAGTTCTTGCAGTGATTCTTGCATTGATTCTAGTACTGATTCTTGTACTGATTCTGATACTGATTCTAGTACCGATTCTATCACTGATACTAGCACTGATTCTAGTACTGATTCTATCATTGATTCTAGTACTGATTCTATCACTGATTCTATTACTGATTCTATCACTGATTCTAGTACTGATTCTATAACTGATTCTAGTATTGATTCTATCACTGATTCTAGTATTGATTCTATCACTGATTCTAGTATTGATTCTATCACTGATTCTAGTATTTATTCTATCATTGATTCTAGTACTGATTCTATCACTGATTCTAGTATTGATTCTATCACTGATTCTAGTATTGATTCTATCACTGATTCTAGTATTGATTCTATCACTGATTCTAGTATTGATTCTATCAGTGATTCTAGTATTTATTCTATCATTGATTCTAGTACTGATTCTATCACTGATTCTAGTATTGATTCTATCACTGATTCTAGTATTGATTCTATCACTGATTCTAGTACTGATTCTATCACTGATTCTAGTATTGATTCTATCACTGATTCTAGTATTGATTCTATCACTGATTCTAGTACTGATTCTATCACTGATTCTAGTATTGATTCTATCACTGATTCTAGTATTGATTCTATCACTGATTCTAGTATTGATTCTATCACTGATTCTAGTATTGATTCTATCACTGATTCTAGTACTGATTCTATCACTGATTCTAGTATTGATTCTATCACTGATTCTAGTATTGATTCTATCACTGATTCTATCACTGATTCTAGTATTGATTCTATAACTGATTCTAGTATTGATTCTATCACTGATTCTAGTATTGATTCTATCACTGATTCTAGTATTGATTCTATCACTGATTCTAGTATTGATTCTATCACTGATTCTAGTATTGATTCTATCACTGATTCTAGTACTGATTCTATCACTGATTCTAGTATTGATTCTATCACTGATTCTAGTATTGATTCTATCACTGATTCTAGTACTGATTCTATCACTGATTCTAGTATTGATTCTATCACTGATTCTAGTATTGATTCTAGCACTGATTCTAGTATTGATTCTATCACTGATTCTAGTATTGATTCTATCACTGATTCTAGTACTGATTCTATCACTGATTCTAGTACATATATATATATATATATATATATATATATATATATATATATATATATATATATTATATATATATATATATATTCGCTACGTGCAAATTAATTTTGATATATGGAAAAAACATTATTTTCACTCGGCTTATTCGGCAAAAAACACTCTTGATTTTCAGACCTAACTTCCCAGTTTGGTTTATTCAGTAGGGCATATACCGATAGATAGATAGGTGGATGGATGGATAGATTGAGCAGTAAACAGAGGTTTATAATGAGGTTTAAGTCATGTCTGAGGTGTGGGGTGAATTTGGTTGAGGTCATTAGTAGTGTTATTGTCATAGCGACTCAGCACGAAGGGACTCAGGAGCTTGTGTATGACCAGACCGCAGGTCTGACCTTCTGGTTACTGTTGTGATGGTGTGGTGAATGCATGTGATGACTACCACTGCTGTAGTGGTGGTCGTACGAGGTGGTGGTCGTTCCACTGGTGGGGTGAGTACCTCTATTGACTACTTCTTGTCCAGTATTGGACCCTGCTTAAAGGAGATGGACTAACACAGATGACAGCAAAGAAATCATTGAGATACTGAAGTCCCAATATGACTCAGCGTTTAGTGAACCGTTTATGAATTGTTGATGACCGAGACTCAAAATTTGATTAATTCCAGAATTTCTGATAAAAACCTAACACTACAGGACTTTGAAAAAAAAAAATGACATGCCCATGAACTCTGCCCCCAGGCCCAGACTCGTGTTAGTTAGTTTAATATCTTTATTATGCCCCTCATACCCATCCTGTGGGCGGTCTCGTGGAACACCGTGTTGATCAAGAACTGCAAGAAACACCTTCCAAGTGCCTTAATTATTCTATGGAGTAGCAGCATGGACACAGGGGTCATCCCAAACTCACTAAAAGCAATGGATATATCCCCACTCCACACAGAGAGTCATCCCACAGTCTAGACACCAGGATCATCCCACAGTCTAGACACCAGGATCATCCCACAGTCTAGACACCAGGATCATCCCACAGTCTAGACACCAGGATCATCCCACAGTCTAGACACCAGGATCATCCCACAGTCTAGACACCAGGATCATCCCACAGTCTAGACACCAGGATCATCCCACAGTCTAGACACCAGGATCATCCCACAGTCTAGACACCAGGATCATCCCACAGTCTAGACACAAGGATCATCCCACAGTCTAGACACCAGGATCATCCCACAGTCTAGACACGAGGATCATCCCACAGTCTAGACACGAGGATCATCCCACAGTCTAGACACCAGGATCATCCCACAGTCTAGACACCAGGATCATCCCACAGTCTAGACACGAGGATCATCCCACAGTCTAGACACGAGGATCATCCCACAGTCTAGACACGAGGATCATCCCACAGTCTAGACACCAGGATCATCCCACAGTAGACACGAGGATCATCCCACAGTCTAGACACGAGGATCATCCCACAGTAGACACGAGGATCATCCCACAGTCTAGACACGAGGATCATCCCACAGTAGACACGAGGATCATCCCACAGTAGACACGAGGATCATCCCACAGTAGACACGAGGATCATCCCACAGCCACTAAAAACAATGGATATAGACCCACTCCACAAAAGTGGCAGAAAAGCAATTGGAAAGAACTACAGACTGATAACACTAACGTCCCACATCATAAAATATTTGTAAGGGTTTTAAGAAGCAAAATCACCCACCACCTGAATACCCAACAGTTGCACAACCCAGGGCAGCGTGGGTTTACAGCAGGTCACTCCTGCCTCTCACAACTACTGGACCACCATGACATGGTCTTGGATGGTCACTCCTGCCTCTCACAACTACTGGACCACCATGACATGGTCTTGGATGGTCACTCCTGCCTCTCACAACTACTGGACCACCATGACATGGTCTTGGATGGTCACTCCTGCCTCTCACAACTACTAGACCACCATGACATGGTCTTGGATGGTCACTCCTGCCTCTCACAACTACTAGACCACCATGACATGGTCTTGGATGGTCACTCCTGCCTCTCACAACTACTAGACCACCATGACATGGTCTTGGATGGTCCCTCCTGCCTCTCACAACTACTGGACCACCATGACATGGTCTTGGATGGTCACTCCTGCCTCTCACAACTACTGGACCACCATGACATGGTCTTGGATGGTCACTCCTGCCTCTCACAACTACTAGACCACCATGACATGGTCTTGGATGGTCACTCCTGCCTCTCACAACTACTAGACCACCATGACATGGTCTTGGATGGTCACTCCTGCCTCTCACAACTACTAGACCACCATGACATGGTCTTGGATGGTCACTCCTGCCTCTCACAACTACTGGACCACCATGACATGGTCTTGGATGGTCACTCCTGCCTCTCACAACTACTGGACCACCATGACATGGTCTTGGATGGTCAATCCTGCATCTCACAACTACTAGACCACCATGCCATGGTCTTGGATGGTCACTCCTGCCTCTCACAACTACTGGACAACCATGATATGGTCTTGGATGGTCACTCCTTCCTCTCACAACTACTGGACCACCATGACATGGTCTTGGATGGTCACTCCTGCCTCTCACAACTACTGGACCACTATGACATGGTCTTGGATGGTCACTCCTGCCTCTCCCAACTACTGGACCACCATGACATGGTCTTGGATGGTCACTCCTGCCTCTCACAACTACTGGACCACCATGACATGGTCTTGGATGGTCACTCCTGCCTCTCACAACTACTGGACCACCATGACATGGTCTTGGATGGTCACTCCTGCCTCTCACAACTACTAGACCACCATGACATGGTCTTGGATGGTCACTCCTGCCTCTCACAACTACTGGACCACCATGACATGGTCTTGGATGGTCACTTCTGCCTCTCACAACTACTGGACCACCATGACATGGTCTTGGATGGTCAATCCTGCATCTCACAACTACTAGACCACCATGACATGGTCTTGGATGGTCACTCCTGCCTCTCACAACTACTGGACTACCATGACATGGTCTTGGATGGTCACTCCTGCCTCTCACAACTACTGGACCACTATGACATGGTCTTGGATGGTCACTCCTGCCTCTCACAACTACTGGACCAATATGACATGGTTTTGGATGGTCACTCCTGCCTCTCACAACTACTGAACAATCATGACATGGTCTTGGATGGTCGCTCCTGCCTCTCACAACTACTGGACCACTATGACATGGTCTTGGATGGTCGCTCCTGCCTCTCACAACTACTGGACCACTATGACATTGTCTTGGATGGTCGCTCCTGCCTCTCACAACTACTGGACCACCATGACGTGGTCTTGGATGGTAGCTCCTGCCTCTCACAACTACTGGACCACTATGACATGGTCTTGGATGGTCGCTCCTTCCTCTCACAACTACTGGACCACTATGACATGGTCTTGGAGGGTCACTCCTGCCTCTCACAACTACTGGACCACTGTGACATGGTCTTGGATGGTCACTCCTGCCTCTCACAACTACTGGACCACTATGACATGGTTTTGGATGGTCACTCCTGCTTCTCACAACTACTGGACCACCATGACGTGGTTTTGGATGGTCACTCCTGCCTCTCACAACTACTGAACAATCATGACATGGTCTTGGATGGTCGCTCCTGCCTCTCACAACTACTGGACCACTATGACATGGTCTTGGATGGTCGCTCCTGCCTCTCACAACTACTGGACCACCATGACGTGGTCTTGGATGGTCGCTGCTGACTCTCACAACTACTGGACCACTATGACATGGTCTTGGATACACTGGAGGACAAACAAAATGCAGATGTAGTATACACAGACTTTCTGCAGATCTTCAACAAGTGTGACCATGGTGGTATAGCGCACAAAATGCCTCATAGAGGAATAACAAGAAAAGTTGGTAGATGGATCTATAACTTTCTGACAAATAGAACACAAAGAGTAATAGTAAACAGAGTAAAGTCTGAGGCAGCTACGGTGAAAAGCTCTGTTCCACAAGGCACAGTACTCGCTCCCATTCTATTCCTCATCCTCATATCTGACATAGACAGAGATGTTAGCCACAGTGCCGTGTCTTCCTTTGCTGATGATACCAGAATTTGCACGACAGTGTCCTCCATCGAAGATACTGTATGTCTCCAAGCAGACATCAACCAAATCTTTAAATGGGCTGCAGAAAACAATATGAAGTTCAATGATGACAAATTTCAATTACTCAACTATGAAAAACCCGAGGAAATTAAAACTGTATCGGAGTATAAAACAAATTCCAACCACACAATAGAGTGAAAAACTAATGTGAAGGACCTGAGAGTGATAATGTCAGAGGATCTCACTTTCAATGATCACAACAATGTATCTACCACATCTGCTAGGAAAATAATAGGATAAGATAAGATAAGATTTCTTCGGATTTTTAACCCCGGAGGGTTAGCCACCCAGGATAACCCAAGAAAGTCAGTGCGTCATCGAGGACTGTCTGTCTTATTTCCATTGGGGTCCTTAATCTTGTCCCCCAGGATGCGACCCACACCAGTCGACTAACAACCCAGGTACCTATTTGCTGCTAGGTGAACATGACAACAGGTGTAAGGAAACACGTCGAAATGTTTCCACCCGCCGGGAATCGAACCCGGGCCCTCCGTGTGTGAAGCGAGAGCTCAAGCCACCAGACCACCGGGCCTTTAGGTACTTGTCCAGTACCTGCTTGAAGACAGCCAGGGGTCTATTGGTAATACCCCTTATGTATGCTGGGAGGCTGAGCATTTCGGGCAAATTAGGTCAGTTTTGTCAGAGGATGCGACCCACAAAAGTCAATTAACACCCAGGTACCCATTTTACTGATGGGTGAACATGGACAACCAGTGTAAACAAACAAGTCCAATGTTTCTACCCTGGCTGTGTGAAGCGAGAGCTTTAGCCAACACGCCACATGATAATATACACTTGGAATAATTCTTAAGGGACTAATTCCAAATTTGCACACGAAAATCACTCCCTACGAAAACAAAAGACTCGGCAGGAGATGCAACATTACCCCAATGAAAAGCAGTGGTGCCACGAGTACACCGAGAGACAACACAGTAAGTGTCAGGGGCCCAAGACTATTCATCTGCCTCCCACCATACACAAGGGAGATTATCAATAGACCCCTGGATGTCTTCAAGGCCCCTGGTTGTCTTCAAAGCCCCTGGTTGTCTTCAAGACCCCAGGGTGTCTTCAAGGCCCCTGGCTGTCTTCAAGACCCCAGGGTGTCTTCAAGGCCCCTGGCTGTCTTCAAGACCCATGGGTGAATTCAAGGCCCCTGGCTGTCTTCAAAGCCCCTGGCTGTCTTCAAAGCCCCTGGCTGTCTTCAAAGCCCCTGGCTGTCTTCAAGATCCCTGTACTCTCAGTGTACAATATTACTGTACTCTCAGTGTGTACTACATACATAAAACTCTACATGCTAATATCAACCCTGCGCTCAGAATTCTCCTCAACAACTTTAATAGGTCCCACGAACATGACACAAGACACAGATCACTATTTGACATACCCCGAGTCCATACTAACCAATGTAAAAATTCTATGCACATAAAGGGCCCCAGAATCTGGAATTCATTACCAGTAAATATCAAGTTAACCTTGTCGGAAAATCAATTCAAGACTCTTCTCAAAAATCACCTACTCACCCTATACTAAATACTCATACTGTAACAAACTTCCAAACCCAATATTATTTTACTTAAGATGATCTCAATTTGATATGTTCATCCTCCTTAACACTTGTTGCAATTTCATATCATCATATTGTCATTTAAAACCTTATAGTATCATCATTTTCTTAATTTGAAATAAAATATATATCTAGAAGAAACTCTAAAAACTATTTCTAGTATTGTTATTATACTAGTATAGCATCAACATACTGTAACTTGAAATAAATTATACAACTAGATTAAACTCAACCAATTTCTCTTGTATTGTCTTTTAATAGTATGTATAATCATTTAATAATTTAAATAATACAGAACTAGAATAAACTCAATCAATTTCTTTAGCATTAAGTACTTAGTGAATAAGTCTCTAGAATAAACTGCCCCTAATGCCATGGCATGCCAGTGGCTCTCCTTGCATTACAGTTTTATAATTGTTTTATAATTGTAACTACCAATAACATTGTACACTTGTAACATGCATTGAAATAAAAATTATTATTATTATTATTATTATTACTCTAATCGATACAGTGAAGCAGTACACTCAGAATCCATACATAGCTTCAGTAATGGATACGACAGGTCTCAGGCATCCAGAATAGAGCCAAGCCAGCGGATAGATAGATAAATTAGATAGATTGACAGATATGGTGCGGTGCCCCGTGGTCCTGGTACCTAAAGCTCTCTCTTCACACGGTGAAGTTCCGGTTTCGATTCCCGGTGAGCGTAGAAACATTGGACGTGTTTCTTTACACTGGTTATCCTTGTTCACCCATCAGTAAAATGGGTACCTGGGTGTTAGTGGACTGGTGTGGGTCGCATCCTGGGACAAAACTGACCTAATTTGCGGGAAATGCTCAGCATAACAAGGGACTTTCTATATAGTAGTATGTCATTGATGTCAGCTATGGTCTGTATACCATGTACATGTACTGGTAGTAAATAAACATATTATTATAATGGCCATTAAATTTATTTCGGTGATTGATTGAAAATAGTTTAAGTTTAGAAATAATATCGATAAATGTTTTAAAGCATCATAAATGTCTTCATGCGACTATACACATTCTTTAAAATATGAAATAATGTAAATATAAATATTTATATACATAGGTGGATAGATATATACTTACATAAATATAGGTATATGGCGAAGTTGGAATAATAAATATATTTCGGTAAGACATCGGTAGTTTTAGAATTAAATTATAACAACAAAGATGGCGGCCTGAGCGTCCTCCTCTGCCCCCTAGAGATCTTATTTTTATGTCTTTTCTGGCGTCTACCTGTCTGTCTCATCTACTGTCTACCTCTCTGTGTACCCCAGCTACCTCGGTCAGTTTGCATGCCCAATGAGAATGTCTAAAGGTAGCTTCTAAAGGCTGAAAATGATGTTTAAAATTTCGAGGTGTGGCTGCAGGAGCTCCAAATCTGTACCTAATTTTTCTCATAAGATATTAAAGGGATTTAATTATTTCTATAAAAGGCGTTCCTAGGCCTCTAAGAAGGCTCTTGATTAGTAGATTTCGAGGTATTTTCCCCTTCCCCCTCCTGTACCCAAGCTGGAGTGAACAAGCTGGGGTACCTACGTACCCCAAACGGGTGAAAATGTATCCCTAGATGGGGTAAAAATAAACCTCAAGTTGGGGTACCTACGCCCCCCAAATTGGGGTGAATATGTACCACAAGCTGAGGTAAATATGTACACTAAGCTGGAGTAATATGCATCCCAATTTGGTGTAAATATGTACCCCAATCTAGGGTAAATATGTACCCCAAGCTGAGGTAAGTAGGTACTCCAAACTGAGGTAAATGGGTACCATAAGTTGGGGAAAATATGTACCATAAATTGGGAGTAAAAAGGTACCCCAGCCTGGGGTACCTATTTACCCCATATACAGTTTCATTGGGTTATCCTGGAGGGTTCTCTACACATATGCTGCTATGTATGATAATCTATGTAACTGTATTTGTGTATACCTGAATAAACTTACATACTTAGTACAATTTTTAGGTCTAAGGTGCCTTCAAAATTAAACCTTATAATTATGAAATTTATTATTTTTTAAATTTAAATAATTATTATTACAGTGGTACCCCGAGTTTCGAACTATCTTCGTTCCATAAGGCTGTTCAAGTGCTGTTACTGAACGAATTTGTTCTCATAAGGAATACTGTAAATTAGATTATTCTATTTCAGACCCCCAAAAATACACTTACAAAAGCACTTACAATAATACACTTACATACATATAATTGGTCGAGTTGGGAGCAGTACAAAACTCTGGGTACCACTGTATTTATATTAACACATCGGTCGTTTCCCACCAAGGCAGGGTGACCCGACAAAAGAAAAACTTTCATCATCATTCATTCCATCACTGTCTTGCCAGAGGGGTGCTTTACACTACAGTTATAAAACTGCAACATTAACACCCCTCCTTCAGAGTGCAGACACTGTACTTCCCATCTCCAGGACTCAAGTCCGGCCTGCCGGTTTCCCTGAATCCCTTCATAAATATTACCCTGCTCACACTCCAACAGTACGTGATCATAAAAACCATTTGTCTCCACTCACTCCTATCTAACACGCTCACACGTGCTTGATGGAAGTCCAAGCCCCACACACCAAAACCTCCTTTACCCCCTCCATCCAACCTTTCCTAGGCGAACTCCTACCTCACCTTCCTTCCACTGTAGATTTATGCGCTCTCCAAGTCATTCTACATTTTGTTCAATTCTCTCTAAATGTCCAAACCACCTCACAACTCCTCCTCAGCCCTCTGGATAATACTTTTAGTAACCCCACACTTCCTTCTAATCTCCAAACTACAGATTCTCTGCATTATATTCACACCACACATTGCCCTCACACACACAACATCTCCACTGCCTTCAGCGTTTTCCTTGTTGCAATATTCACCACTCATTCTTCACACCCATATAAGAATGTTAGTACCACTATACTCTCATGCATTCCCCTCTTTGCTTCCATGGATAACGTTCTTTGTCTCCACAGACTCCTCAATGCACCACTCACCTTTTTCTCCTCATCAATTCTATGGTTCACCTCATCTTTCATAGACCCATCTGCTGACACTTTCATATAGTACAGTGGTCCCTCGACTTTCGGTCATAATCCGCTCCAGGAGCTAAACCTTAACTCGAATTGCTCGAAAGTCGAAACCTTATTTCCCATAAGAAATAATGTAAATACAATTAATCCGTTCCACCCAAAAATATTCACAAAAAATTCATTTTTTTTAAAGAATAAATACTATAGTTTTACATACACAAAACAATTATAAAGTAATAAATTTATAATTAAACATTTTAAATAACATTTACTTACCTTTATTGAAGAGAGTTGCTGGCATCTGGAAGATAGGGAGGAGGACAGGGGGAGGGGTTAATGTTTGGAAGGGGAATGCATGTCCGCCTGGCAGGCGGACAGGTCTGGTATGGACCGATAGTCGAGGGAATGACCGATAGACGAGGGAGACATTGTCCAAAAAAAGCGCTCGAAACTCGAAATCACTGATAGTCGGAATCACCGAAACTCGAGGGACCACTGTATCTGGATACATTCACCTCCTCCAGACTCTCTCCCTCCAATCTGATATCTAATCTTTCATTACCTAAATTTTTTTATCCTCCTCACCTTGCTCTTTCCTATGTTCACTTTTAATTTCCTTCTTTTACATACCCTACCAAACTCATCCACCAACCTCAACCTCTGCAAATTATCTTGAGAATCTCCCAAAAGCACAGTGTCATCAGCAAAAAGCAACTGTGACAACTCCCACTTTGTGTTAGATTCTTTATCTCTTAACCCCACACCTCTTGCCAACACCTGAGCATTCACTTCTCTTACAACCCCATCTATAAATATATTAAACAACCATGGTGATATCACACATCCCTGTCTAAGGCCTACTTTTACTGGGAAATAATCTCCCTCTCTCCTACATATTCTAACCTGAGCCTCACTATCCTTGTAAAAACTCTTCACTGCTTTCAGTAACCTACCACCTATTCCATACACTTGCAACATCTGCCACATTGCTTTCCTATCCACTCATATGCCTTTTCCAAATCCATAAATGCAACAAAAACCTCTTTACTCTTATTTAAATACTATTCACCTACAGTGGTACCTCAGGTTACGATATTTTTTCGTTCGAGAATGCTGTTCAAGTGCCATTACCAAACGAATTTATCCCCATAAGGAAAAATGTAAAATAGACTAGTCCTTTTACACCCCCAAAAATATACTTACAAAAGCATTTAAAAAAATAAACTTACATAAAAGGGCGATTTTGGGGACCATCGTAACTCGAGGTACCACTGTATATGTTTAACTGTAAACACTTGGTCTACACACCACCTATCTTTCCTAAAGCCTCCTTGTTCTTCTGCTATCCTGCTCTCTGTCTTACTCTTAATTCTTTCAATAATAACTCTACCATACCCTTTACGAGGTATACTCAACAGGCTTATTCCTCTATAATTTTTACACTCTATTTTGTCCCCGTTGCCTTTATACAAAGGAACTATGCCTGCTCTCTGCCAATCCCTAGGTACCTTACCCTCTTTTATACATTTATTTAATAGAAGCACCAAATATTCCAAAACTATATCCCCACCTGCTTTTAACATTTCTGTCATGATCCCATTAATCCCAGCTGTTTTACCCCCTTTCATTCTACCCACAGCCTCAAACACCTCTCCCACACTTACAACTGGCTCTTCCTCACTCCTACAAGATGTTATACCTCCCTGTCCAATGCAGGAAATCACAGCTTCCCTATCTTCATCAACATTTAACAGTTGCTCAAAATATTCCCTCCTTCTTCCTAATACCTCCAACTCTCCATCTAATAACTTTCTCTTCTATTTTTAACTGTCAAATCCATTTGTTCCCTAGACTTTGTTAACTTATTAATTGCATCCCAAAACTTTTTCTTATTTTCAACAAAATTTGTTGACAGCAATCTCACCCACTCTCTCATTTGCTCTCCTTTTACAGAGCTTCACCACTCACTTAACCTCTTTTTTTTTTCTCTCCATATACTTCTCCCTCCTTGCATCACTTCTACTTTGTAAAAACCTCTCATATCCTAACTTTTTCTCTCTTACTACTCTCTTTACCTCATCATTCCATGAATCACTCTTCTTCCCTCCCGCACCCACTTTCCTGTACCACACACACTGCTGCTGAACACTCTAACACTACATTCTTAAACCTACCCCATACCTCTTCAACCTCATTGGCTATACTTCTTCCTAACTGCCTCCTCCTTTTATTTATAAACCTTCACTCTCTCTTACTTGCTTGTATACCATCTACCTTTTATTCTCACTGTAGCTACAACTAAAAAATGATCTGATATATTTGTGGCCCCTCTATAAATTTGTACATCCTGAAGTCTACCCATCAGTCTTTTATCTACCAATACATAGTCCAACAAACTACAGTAGACCATCATTTAGCACGGGAGTTGCGTTCCTGAAAACGTTGTGTTAGATAATTAAAAGTACTTATGGGAAAAATAGGGTTACGTTCCTGGGAGTCCCCTAAAAGCCAAACAACTTTTTTTTAGACCAACAGATCTTACAAAAATAAAAGTGAATATGTAATTGTAGTTCATTATCGTGATGTATTATGTTGTTTTTACTGTTTAAGACTACAAATGTAACAGAAATACATAATAGTATTTACCTTAAATAGTGGATCCTGGCTACAACCTATACAGTTAGTTTGATATCTTTATTATGCACCCCATACCCATCCTGTGGGCGGTAGTCAAAAGATTACAGAGGTACATAATGGGTCCAGGGACTGGACCTCAAAGTTTGATAGCTGAGCAAGTTACAAAGGTAATGAACTCAGATGGTCACAATCATGACAAGTTACAAAGGTATTTGCAGATTACAGAGGTATATATAGGGTCCAGAGACTGGGCCACAAAGTTTTGATAGCTGAACAAGGTACAATGGTAATGAATTCACTAGTTACAAGGTAATGAATCATGTAAGTAAATTTACTTACGTCTGTACATGGTTGCACTCATGAACAAATTATAAAGCAATGAGCAATCTATTAGTCTACTCCCAGCCACAACTGTAATGAATTATTGGTGCAAATTTTAATTGTTGGGTCACACACACACACATATACATATACACATACACACACATACATGTATATACATACACACATACACATACACACATATATACATACACACACACACACACATGTCAATGCTTTATTTACAGGGAGCAAAGTCGTCAGGGTATTTTTCCAGAATGGTCTGTAATATACCACTGTGGATAAAATACTTTGACATATCTTGAACATTTCTGAGTGAGTAGTCTCTGAATTCATTAATTTTATCGCACTCCAATACATAATGATGTGACAAAGTGAACAGGCAAAAGGGAGGGGTTGGCCTGTATATCACAGAGTCACTTATATGCTCAGAACTACTAAATGCCTCAAATGATGTATAGTTGAAGTTTTAGCAGTAAAGATCGAGAATCAAAACCTGGTCATCATGGTTGTATACAAGCCTCCAGATGCAACGTCCCAACAATTCCAGGAACAGCTTCTGAAAATTGACCACTGTCTGGAAAACCTTCCAGCTCCTCCCCCCAACATCTTGCTCCTGGGGGACTTCAACCTAAGGCACCTAAAATGGAGGAATATTGCAAATACGTAATGTGGTAGCAGAGATAACACCAGGAGGCAGCTCAGATGAAAACTCACACACACACAAGCTTTTAAATCTCTGCACCAAATTCACCTTAAACCAGCAAATAATAGAGCCTACAAGATTGGAGAATACGCTGGACCTCATCTTCACTAACAATGATGATCTGATACGAAATGTCATCATATCAAAAACGATATACTCAGATCATAACATAATAGAGGTCCAGACATGTATGAGGGGAACCTCAGATCGACAAAATGTGATCAGTCGCGAGGGAGCCTTCTCCAATTTCAACTTCAATAACAAAAACATAAGGTGGGACCAAGTAAACCAAGTCCTAAATGATATAAACTGGGAAGATAGCCTAAGCATCATGGATCCTAACCTATGTCTAGAACAAATTAACTCTGTGGCACTTAAGGTTTGCTCAAGGCAAAATCCCTTAATGAAAAGGAGGAGAAGATGTAAACTAGAAAGAGAGAGGCGCTCCCTATACAGGCGAAGGCAAAGAATAACAGAGCGGCTACAAGAGGCCAATATATCTGAAATACGTAGGGGGGCACTGGTCAGAGAAATAGTAAACATCGAATTAAAACTAAAGGAATCTTTCAGGAATCAAGAAACACGGGAAGAACTAAAAGCCATAAATGAAATTGAAAGAAACCCAAAGTATTTCTTTTCTTATGCCAAAACAAAGTCGAGAACAACATCCAGTATTGGGCCCCTACTAAAACGAGATGGGTCCTACACAGATGACAGCGAGCCGCTAACCAGACTGAAAGTTGAAGACCTAAATGAATTTTTTATGAGAGTGCCACAGAACCTGGTAGACGTAAGCCTATCTGACATTACCCTGACACCACATGACTTCGAAAAGGCGATAAATGACATGCCCATGCACTCCGCTTCAGGCCCTGACTCATGGAACTCAGAGTTCATCAAGAACTGCCAGAAGCCCCTATCTCGTGCTTTTAACATCCTATGGAGAGGGAGCATGGACACTGGGGTCATCCCGCAGTTACTAAAAACAACAGACATAGCCCCACTCCACAAAGGCAGCAGTAAAGCAATAGCAAAGAACTACAGACCAATAGTGCTAACGTCCCATATCATAAAAATCTTTGAAAGGGTTCTAAGAAGCTAGATTGCCACTCATCTAGATAACCATCAATTACACAACCCAGGGCAGCATGGGTTTAGAGCATGTCGCTCCTGTCTGTCCCAACTACTGGACCACTACGACAAGGTCCTGGATGCTCTAGAAGACAAATAGAATGCAGATGTTATATACACAGATTTTGCAAAAACCTTTGATAAGTGTGACCATGGTGTGATAGCACACAAAATGCGTGATAAAGGAATAACAGGGAAAGTTGGTAGATGGATCTATAATTTCCTAACAAGTAGAACACAAAGAGTAGTAGTCAACAGAGTAAAGTCTGATGCGGCTACGGTGAAAAGCTCTGTTCCACAAGGCACACTACTCGCTCCCATCCTGTTCCTCATCCTTATATCGGACATAGACAGGGATATCAGACACAGTGCCGTGTCTTCCTTTGCAGATGACACCCGAATCTGCATGACAGTGTCCACCATTGAAGACACTGCAAGACTCCAAGCAGACATCAACCAAATCTTTAAATGGGCTGCAGAAAACAATATGAAGTTCAATGATGAGAAATTTCAGTTACTCCGATATGGAAAACGTGAGGAAATTAAAATCTCATCGGAGTATAAAACAAATTCCAACCACACAATAGAGCAAAAAACTAATGTCAAAGACCTGGGAGTGATCATGACAGAGGATCTCACCTTCAAGGACCATAACACTGTAGCAATCGCATCTGCCAGAAAAATGACAGGATGGATAATGAGAACCTTCAAAACCAGGGATACCAAGCCCATGTTGACACTTTTCAGGTCGCTTGTTCTATCTAGGCTGGAATATTGCTGCACACTAACTGCACCTTTCAAAGCAGGTGAAATTGCTGACCTAGAAAATGTACAGAGAACCTTCACGGCACGCATAACTGCAATAAACCACCTCATTTACTGGGAACGCTTGAAGTTCCTAAACCTGTACTCCCTGGAATGCAGGCGGGAGAGATACATTATTATATACACTTGGAAAATCCTAGAGGGATTAGTACCAAACTTTCACACGGGTGTCACTCCCTAAGAAAGCAAAAGACTCGGCAGACGATATAACATTCCCCTAATGAAAAGCAGGGGTGCCACTAGCATGTTGAGAGACAACACAATAAGTGTCAGGGGCCCAAGACTGTTCAACTGCCTCCCAGCATACATAAGAGGGATTACCAATAGACCCCTGGCTGTCTTCAAGCAGGCACTGGACAGGCACCTAAAGTCGGTGCCTGACCAGCCAGGCTGTGGTTTGTACGTTGGACTGCGTGCAGCCAGCAGTAACAGCCTGGTTGATCAGGCTCTGATCCAACATGAGGCCTGGTCACAGACCGGGCCGCATTGGCGTTGACCCATGGAACTCTCTCCAGGTAAACTCCAGGTGAGTGCTGGTATTTGTGGAGGATTGTGAAGAGAGTGGAGAGTTATGCTGTGGCCCTACTGGGCTGAGGTGGATGGTAGAGGTTCTGGAACTGAAGTCGATGGTTGTACTGAGTGTCTAACTTTAAGTCATTCAGTAAGTCAGCCAAGTCAGTCAGTAAGTCAGTCAAGTCAGTCAGTAAGTCAGTCAAGTCAGTCAGTAAGTCAGTCAAGTCATTCAGTAAGTCAGTCAAGTCATTCAGTAAGTAAGTCAAGTCATTCAGTAAGTCAGTCAAGTCATTCAGTAAGTGAGTCAAGTCATTCAGTAAGTGAGTCAAGTCATTCAGTCAAGTCATTCAGTAAGTCAGTCAGGTCATTCAGTAAGTGAGTCAAGTCATTCAGTAAGTCAGTCAAGTCATTCAGTAAGTCAGTCAAGTCATTCAGTAAGTCAAGTCATTCAGTAAGTGAGTCAAGTCATTCAGTAAGTGAGTCAAGTCATTCAGTAAGTGAGTCAAGTCATTCAGTAAGTGAGTCAAGTCATTCAGTAAGTGAGTCAAGTCATTCAGTAAGTCAGTCAAGTCATTCAGTAAGTCAGTCAAGTCATTCAGTAAGTCAGTCAGTCATTCAGTAAGTCAGTCAGTCAGTCAGTCACTCAAACTTTGCAATTCCTAGACTTGAACGCTTAAACCTTTTCCTGTCACTTGCTGGAACACTTGTATGCTTACTGGGTGCCATGATTGCTTGGTAGATCTATGAAAATGCAATGAAAATGAGAAAATGTGTAAATAAACACAGCAACCTTCCCGATTATTGTTGTCCTGCACGCGTATGAACCAAACTGAACGCTGGGAGGGATGCGTGGGTGGGTGAGGGTGGCGGGGGATAGCAGTAGGACTCCCCCACTGACTCAATGGTTTAACCCACCGCAGGCAAACGCGCGCTCAAAATTTTTTCCCCTCCCTTCGACCGTGTAATATCATTTTTACGTCATGTTAGATAATAATGTGCCGCAATTCTTCAATCGTGCAATACCCGTAACGTGCAACATAATCTCGTGCTAAATGACAGTCTACTGTACTGTCATTACTCCCTATATCACACTCATATCTTAAAATATGTATTACCTATTACCAAACCTTGTTCTATACAAAGTTCAATCAAAGGGATCCCCATTATCATTTACACCTGGCACCCCAAACTTACCCACCATGCCCTCTATAACTGTTTCTTCAAAACTTCCTGAACACTCAATTAACATCTCCCAAAATCTCTCTCTCTCCTCTACACTCCTCTTTTCTCCAGGTGCATAAACACTTATTATAACCAACTCTTCACATCTGACCTTTATGCTAAAAACAAGGCAAAAACCACATTTATACATGTATATTTCCTCTTCTCCTTCCATAACTGGTCCTTCAACATTATTGCTACTCCTTCCTTAGCTCTAACTCTCTCAGATACTTATGACTTAATCCCATTTATTTCTCCCCACTGAAACTCCACTACCCCTTCTACTTTGTTTCACTTAGAGCTATGACATCGAACTTCTTTTCATTAATAACACTGGCAGTCATCTCTTATCATCTGCACTACATCCATGCACAACACAGCTCTGAGGAGCTGGATGAGATTTTCGCATTATAATCAGTGACAAACATGTAACAATATGTACTGTATATGCCATCTTTATATCAACAATGTATCTCTTAAATCTTTTGTACCATATTATGTAATAAAATATACCTATTGGTAAAAAAAAAAGAATGAAAAGATGGGGTGGTAGGGAAAGTGGAATAGTACTATTCAAATGGCTTCAGGAAGAAATCCAAATATTCTTCCTTGAAGCCTTATTATCCACTTCTCCGAGGCTATGGGTCCCACAATTTGCACCAGAGGTGGACCCCATCCTATATATATATATATATATATATATACAGTGGTACCTCGAGTTACGAGTTTAATTCGTTCCAGACGGCTATTCAAGTGCCGATACCGAAGGAATTTTTTCCCATAAGAAATAATGAAAATTAGATTACGTAATCCATTTCAGACCCCCAAAAATACACTTACAAAAGCACCTACAAAAATACACTTACATAATTGTTCGAGTTGGGAGCTGCTTGTAAGTAGAGGTACCACTGTACAGTGGTCCCTCGGTTTTCGTGCATCTCCAAACTCGAACATTTATGTAAGTGTATTTTAGTAAGTGCTGTTGCAAGTGTATTTTTGGGGGTCTGAAATAGACTAACCTACGTGACATTATTTCTTAAGGAAGTAAATTCGTTCGGTAATGGCACTTGAGCAGCATTCTGGAACGAATTTTCGGCAAAAACCGAGGGTCCACTGTACATGTACGTATATATGTATATACAGTCAACCCCCGGTTCTCGTCGGTAATCCGTTCCAGAGGGCCCGTCAATCACCGGTTTGGTCAAACTCCGATTCTATTTTCCCCATAAGAAATAATGGAAATAAAATTAATCCGTTCCAGACATCCAAAAGTATTAAAATAAAATATTTTTTAGAACGTTTTGACATTAAATTATACACAATTTTATGAAAAATTAAGAAATAATAGTACAATAATATGTCACTTACATTTATTGAAGAGTTGTTGATGTGTGGAGGACGGGAGGAGGGGAAAGGATGGAGTATAGTATGCTAGTGTTTGGAAGGGAATCCCCTTCCATTAACACTGCAGGTGGCAAGTTCTTTTCTGGGGTTACTGGCCTTTTTCTTTTAATGCCACTAGGACCAGCTTGAGAGTCAAAGGGACCCCCCTCTAACAAAAAATCTGTCCAGGGATCTCTGTGTCTGGCGGTTCTTTAAAATGTCCCTAAAATGTGACAAGACATTGTCATTAAACATGTCGCATACACGGCCTGCAACATCTTGGTTAGGGTGATAATCATACATAATTTATTTTTTTATTTTATTAACACATCGGCCGATTCCCACCAAGGCAGGGTGGCCCGAAAAGAAAAACTTTCGTCATCATTCACTCCATCACTGTCTTGCCAGAGGGGTGCTTTACACTACAGTTATAAAACTGCAACATTAACACCTCTCCTTCAGAGTGCAGACACTGTACTTTCCATCTCCAGGACTCAAGTCCGGCCTGCCGGTTTCCCTGAATCCCTTCATAAATGTTACTTTGCTCACACTCCAACAGCACGTCAAGTATTAAAAACCATTTGTCTCCATTCACTCCTATCAAATACGCACACGCATGCTTGCTGGAAATCCAAGCCCCTCGCACACAAAACCTCTTTTACCCCCTCCCTCCAACCTTTCCTAGGCCGACCCCTACCCCGCCTTCCCTAACTACAGATTTATACACTCAAGGTCATTCTGTTTCGTTCCATTCTCTCTACATGTCTGAACCACCTCAACAACCCCTCCTCAGCCCTCTGGATAATAGTTTTGGTAATCCAACACCTCCTCCTAATTTCCAAACTCCGAATTCTCTGCATTATATTCACACCACACATTGACCTCAGACATGACATCTCCACTGCCTCAGCCTTCTCCTCATTGCGACATTCATCACCCATGCTTCACACCCATATAAGAGTGTTGGTATAACTATACTCTCATACATTCCCCTCTTAACTTCCATGGACAAAGTTCTTTGTCTCCACAGACTCCGAAGTGCTCCACTCACCCTTTTCCCCTCATCAATTCTATGATTCACCTCATCCTTCATAGACCCATCCGCTGACATGTCCACTTCCAAATATCTGAATACATTCACCTCCTCCATACTCTCTCTCTCCAATCTGATATCCAATCTTTCGTCACCTAATCTTTTTGTTATCCTCATCACCTTACTCTTTCCTATATTCACTTTCAATTTTCTTCTTTTACATACCTTACCAAATTCATCCACCAACCTCTGCAACTTCTCTTCAGAATCTCCCAAAAGCACAGTGTCATCAGCAAAAAGTAACTGTGACAACTCCCACTTTGTATTTGATTCTTTGTCTTTTAACCCCACACCTCTTGCCAAGACTCTCGAATTCACTTTTCTTACAACCCCATCTATAAATACAGTGTATATTGAACAACCACGGTGACATCACACATCCCTGTCTAAGGCCTACTTTTACCGAGAAATAATCTCCCTCTCTCCTACACACTCTAACCTGAGCCTCACTATCCTCATAAAAGCTCTTCACTGCTTTCAGTAACCTACCTCCTATTCCATACACCTGCAACATCTGCCACATTGCCCCCTATCCACCTATCATATGCCTTTTCCAAATCCATAAATGCCACAAAAACCTCTTTACCCTTATCCAAATACTGTTCACCTATATGTTTTACTGCAAACACTTGGTCTACACACCCCTACCTTTCCTAAAGCCACCTTGTTCATCTGCTATTCTGCTCTCCGTCTTACTCTTAATTCTTTCAATAATAACTCTACCATACACTTTACCTAGTATACTCAACAGACTTATTCCCCTATAATTTTTGCACTCTCTTTTGTCCCCTTTGCCTTTATACAAAGGAACAATGCACGCTCTCTGCCAGTCCCTAGGTACCTTACCCTCTTCCATACATGTATTAAATAATAGCACCAACCACTCCAAAACTATATCTCCGCCTGCTTTTAACATTTCTACCTTTATCCCATCAATCCCAGCTGCCTTACCCCCTTTCATTCTACCCACTGCCTCACGAACTTCCCCCACACTCACAACTGGCTCTTCCGCACTCCTACAAGATGTTATTCCTCCTTTCCCTATACACAAAATCACAGCTTCCCTGTCTTCATCAACATTTAACAACTCCTCAAAATATTCCCTCCATCTTCCCGATACCTCTAACTCTCCATTTAATAACTCTCCTCTCCTATTTTTAACTGTCAAATCCATTTGTTCCCTAGGCTTCCTCAACTTATTAATCTCACTCCAAAACTTTTTCTTATTTTCAACAAAATTTGTTGATAACATCTCACCCATTCTCTCATTTGCTCTTTTTACATTGCTTGACCACTCTCTTAACCTCTCTTTTTTTCTTCATATACTCTTCCCTCCTTGCATCACTTCTACTTTGTAAAAACCTCTCATAACATAAATGTTTGCACATTAGTCCATTGGGCACAAATCTCATTAATTTTTGAAGAAGGCACCTTCTTCCATCTCGCTCCACCTCCTCCCTCTGGACCATTTTCCTGAACTGTGGTCTGTTGTTGCTGTTGAAGCTCTTGCAGATCTTCAGTGGTTAACTCTTCATTGTGCTCCTCCACCAACTGTTCCACATCCTGGGTACAAACATCCAACCCCATGGACTTGCCCAGTTCCACAATTTCTTGCACAACAGGCTCAGGCTCAGGGTTCTGAGGCTCAGCCCCAAAACCTTCAAAATCTAGGACACAGTCTGGCCACAATTTTCTCCAGGCAGG